>PNEQ01031697.1:0-50092 GCA_003012365.1 Medauroidea extradentata
GACGGTGGACAGCGAGCTCGGGGTCACCGGTGGGTGGACTTTTCGGGTGATCGCGGCCGGTACCTGCAACATAATTAACGTCGTGACCGATCAAAAGCCGCCGGAGGAAGCGCCTATTATTTTCGCCGAAAGAAACTTTAAGTATCTACCTCTCGTGACGCAACCCGCAGTGCGTGAGTCCCTTAGGCCGATTTAAAAAAAAACTTCTTTGTTATTTTATTTCAATTAGAGCTAGCCGGGCATACTACAACATTGCTTAATACGAACTCAATCATCCAGCGTTAATCACGTAAGAGACAGAGCAGCGACACCTCTTATTAATACCAAACGCGAGCGAACGAGAACCAACAACAAAAAGTGTCGCACGGTGTAAAAATATTGTTGCAAGTGTTACTGGATCACTGATGATGTACTGGTGACATTAAAGATGTCAGTACTCTTTCACCAGTCGTTGGATATTTTGGAAACAACTTAAGTATGGTAAACATAATATAATCGATAACATGAAGTAAGATTTACCTGGGTCTGTAAGTGCAAATTAATAAAATGTACGCTCCCATTTTTAGCATATTTATATGTTTAAGACGTAGAATTTTTGAAATCACCATTGTTTGGTAGCGTTTAACTTTCCTTAAGTGATGCTATACTTGATCACTGACAGTAAAATAAAACATGTATATCGTTAAATTTGCCATAAATAGCGCAAGTTCGGGGCACGACTTGGCTTACGGAAGATATAGGCCACAAGGGCACGAAGAAACATAACAGTAAAGTGAAAGGGGTTGAATACCTACAAACAGCCAAGTTGGCATTCCGTACCCTCAGATCGAACTCAATAACATACACCGCCTACCTCTCTTACCCTCAGACGTCAAACAACCGACTTTAATATCCATGCGCTTCTGAAGTGTGTGCATACAAACGGAGCGGCAAGGGAATTAGAAAAGTTTCCCCTCCGGCAACAAGTTTTACACGACGATTAAAGTTAAGCAAGTTGGGAAATCGAATACACGGCAAGAAGGTAAAAGGGAGAAAAATGAGAACGATGGAAGTAATTTCAGCGAAGGAGGATTATATAGAAACATGGCGCAAGAAGCGGGCTACGTCGTTTTAAATTTCAAATATACAGCGCAGCCAGTGGTTTGTGTAAAACTCGAATAAAGAAGTAGGCGGCTGAAATTAATTTTTCCACGCGATGCAAATGAGGATCCTTCGATAACGCCTATGATGAATGAGCAAACGAAGATATATACGAAGTTATATTTTCCATAATTCAGAAAGCGCTGGAGATAAAAAAAAATAACTTTTAATTTTATCATAACTAGTATTAATTAAAATTAGTTTACATTATCTTTTCATTAAAATAGCAAGTGGATGTTTTGATAAAAAGCTTATCTGATCGTTTGAACCAAAACATTCTATAACGGGTATTATCATTATCAACAATAGAAAATGTTCCAAACCGCAGTACACCGACATAGGCTAACTTATGGGTAGAGATGATGGTATATGCGAAAATGTTTTGTGCCAACATAGACATGACAAGTCTGTAGTTGCAACACATTTGATTGAGTGATGTAAGCCTGATACAATGTAGGTATCTGCAGACCAATAATTGGCATAACATATTACAATAGTAGGATTCTTATTGGCTCTGTCAAATAGGACTACAGCTTCACGTACAAGAGATAGCCAGTAATATTCTGGTAAGCTGAACGTATGTTGAAACCCAGCAAACAGTCAAGTGTTCCCGTGATAAACCATCATCTCTGCTCATGGGTTAGAAACAGCCTTCGGTTTTGTCGGTTAGTGTGTCAACGTAAAAAGCAAAATTTTCAGACACGTTAACTTCAGCTCGCATATTTCACTGCGGCAGGATACGTAGCTAATTCTTTGACTTCTCGACGTCAAGTAGTACGCTTCAGCAAACCATCAGACACTTGACAAAATGTATTATTGTGGACATACGCCATTGCGATATTATGCCGTCCCAGAAATTTTAGAAAGAGACTAAGAAAAAAAAACAACGAAATACGAAAACAGAGAAAACAAGCCCAGTTGGCTGTAGTCAACACATCCATAAACCAAAACAGAACATGAAAGATCCCACAAGGAATTAGTAAACACTAATTAATAATAATAAATTATAAACTATCAAATATAAAAGTCCAAATACAAAACAAACTAATATGTAAAATTCAGGACAACACAATTAAGACAGCACAGACAATACTGGAACCAATACAATGCTGGACACAAGACAAGATAACAACGACGACGTCACAGACAACACACTAGACGACACAACGATGAAGACACGAAAGTACACAATAGATTTCCACCTGAAGACGGGAGCAGATGTCAGCTCCCGAAACGTCGTGAAAAGTCTTTTATGTCTTCATCGTTGTGTCGTCTAGTGTGTTGTCTGTGACGTCGTCGTTGTTATCCTGTCCTGTGTCCATTATTGTATTCGTTCCAGTATTGTCTGTGCTGTCTTAATTGTGATGTCCTGAGTTTTTACATATTAGTTTGTTTTGTATTTCGACTTTTATACTTGATTGTTTATATTTTTTATTATTAATTGTTGTTGACTAATTCCTTATGGGATCTTTCATGTTCCGTTGTTTTGGTTTATGGATGTGTTGACTACAGCCAACTCAGCCTGTTTTTATATTTTTTCGTATTTAGTTGTGTTTTTCTTAGTCTCTTTCTAACATTTCTGGGACGGCATAATACTGCAATGGCAATGTCCCACTGCAAGAAATCTTCAAAGACATCATCAGACAGTTGCAAACGCCACTTTTTGCTAATGAAATTTAACGTAATTAAAATATTAACAATTTTCTAATAAAGAAAAACCTTAAAATTATATGTTATCAGACACGGATCAAGCAATGATCATTTTTGGCACCGAACCGAATTTAATTCATATATTATTATTTTCGATTATCCCCTTTAGAAGAATGTGTGAAATTGAGCCAATCACAACTCACTTACTTTTCCACTTTTATCATCTTCCCAAAATATTTTCATTAATATAAATGTAAATATGTACAGTACACACAAATCATTTAATAAAAAAAAAAAATGAACTCACAGTCTAACCTAACTCATTTTTATTATGCTGATATTTCACATAGCTGCTGAGTGAAAATTCACACAAATTTAAACATAATTTGAGTGTAAAGGCGTATCTTCCGTTCCATTTATATTTTATTAGGAGATGATATACTGCCTACATAGCCCCCCCCCCCCCAATCCTGGAACCGCCCTTATCAACGAAAACGACCAAGGTATAGTATAGGCAGTTCGGAAAAAAGTGAGTACTTTTGAAAGCCAAACTAAATTTATATTCCAGCCAGTATTTATCTTTCCGTTGCATGTAAACATAAATATTGCAAAGTGGGTTTTATTTCCATAGGCTTGTACAATGTTTACATCTATATTCGTTGCTACATTTACACCGACTCTGAATAATTGCTATCATTTATAGCAATTTTAAGTATACACAACTGCAAGTTAACGTTTATTTGAAAGGGGTTTAGGCACATCGACTCAATTTATGCACTGCAATCTCCCTCGGCGTTCTCTCGAGAGAATCCAAAATAAAAGGAAATTTTATTGTTAGCTAGGTTCTGTAATAATTACACCTGAATACAATCAGGCCGGCATTTCTTCTTTCCTGTTACAAGAAAAACTCGGTTTTGAAAAGACGTGGTCTGAACTTCTTCCCGTCGTGGTAGTTGAGCGCTCACAGATAAAATGTCGACGAATTTCGCAAACAAAACATCTTCATTGAAATTTAGCTCCTCAAAATATAGATGCAATATTGTTTTTTAAAGGTTGATAGTACTAACTTTATCCCGTACGACTTTTCGTAAGAGACTGGAAAAATTTTTGCTTTTTCCTGTTGTTTCTCACGATTCTCTTCTATCACCGTTTCTGGTTACCAAAAGAACGAGAAATAATGTAGCAGAAGTTCGTGAATATAAATTATATTCAGAGGGGAAAGGTATGGAGAGAAAAAAAATGGACATGAAAATGTTCTTTGACGCTAACTCGCAGGAGGTGAAACTATATTCCCACTTTCAATCCTCCTTTTTCTTCTCGTCCGCCAACGCCCTCACACTGCCCCGCCAATATGGTGTGCTTTACGGCCGTGGGGAGGTCCCCGCTGTCAGAGAGGGTAAAAAACCAATAGAATGTCGGCGAGGGCATCTGGGACAGGACGCGTGTTTGACCAAGGACTCGCAGACAGGCTTGGCGAAGGAAAGCGTGACAACCGTCTTCAATGCAATTGCTTTTTTTTTTTTTTTGCTTGGTGAAATGTAAGCACACTTGTGCGCACACAAAAACACACAGACACACACAGAATACACATATACACAGACCTAGGCGCACATACACTTGTGCACCGTTCGAAGGGATACGAGAAAGAATACGGACTGTTTAACAAAAACTGGAAATGAAATTTGTCCGTAAATACCAACTGCTCAGGTTCACGAAAATGTAAAAATTGCAACCCAACTGCATTTGTGTTGGTTTAGGTAAGAAGTCTTTAGGGATCAGAAACTGATGAGTCAAAGAACGCCAACTTGACAACCGAATTTTTGACAGGATGTAGTTTTTTTTACACACTCCACTACTATGCAGATGTCTGTCAAAGAAAACTACACAGAATAGGAAAACATATATAAGCAGAGTAAGCTTTAATTAGACAAGATATAGGGGCTGCGGTGGCCGAACGGTCAGTCCATTCGCCTCCCACCATGACGATTAGGGTTCGATTCCTGGCGGGGTCGGTCCCCGGATTTTCGCATGTGGGAATCGTGCCAGACGATGGCGTTAATCGGCGGCGTTTCTCGGGAATCTCCCGTTTCCCCCGCCCCTTCATTCCAGCGCTGCTCCATACTCACCTCATGTCACCCAACACCAGCGCTAAAGACCTCGATGTTAAACGCTGACCAAAATCTCTCACTCACTCGACAAAATATATAAGACATAAAATTTCATAAATGGAATCGGGTCAAATACAAGGACAGATAAAAAGTAAAAAAAAAAAAAAAAATGACAGACACCACCATAGCAAACCTCACAGGATGAAGGCCTTCTCTGGTAACAGGGTCAACAGATAAAATATATGAAACAAAAATTACTACACGACGATGAGATTTTAGTGTTTCATAAATGTTCTCTGTTTGTCCTCTAAAGCAGGCCTTCATCCTTTGTTGTCTATGTTTATTCTTTCTTCTTATTACTTTTTTGGCTTTCCCTGCCGTTTTTTACATTATTACATTTATGGACTCTTATGTTGTGTTATGCATTCTGTTGACTAAAACATGTTCGGCTTATTTATGGTTTCCACCTCTCCAGTTTTCTTTGATAGACGTCTGCATCGCAATAGAGTGTGTCCGTAAAACTTCATCAAGTCATGCACTCCCCCTGCACAACCATTTCAAAGATCAAACCAGACTTTGGTTATACGGGCTACTAAAGCAGCCTTGATTATTCGTATTGGATAAACAGTCTAACGTTTACAATTCCTTATAAAATTTAGTCGACAAAAAGACGAAATGAATAGTTGTTAAAACATATATTCGGAATAGTGCGTAAAACGCAAAAGTTAGTATTTGTCCATTTGTCGACGAATTCTATAATAGCTACACAGTGTATTTGGATGATATGCATGTAAACACTATCTATAAGATTACGGTTGTTGCATATAAAAATAAAGTGACCACAGTTTAGCACGCTGAGATTTTGTATTGCAAAACTATTTCGATACATTTCTTAAGGCTCGGCAGTAGTTGAATTATTCTATTTTTCGCTCTTATGAAATACCGAGAAGAAAAATGTCATATACGCTATTATAAAATCAATTCTATTTACCTTTCGCTACAATAAAAGCATCGCAGTAACTTTTAACGGATATTTAAGCCGCAATAAGTCTAGCAATTTTTTTTATATTCCTAATTTACTGGAATGATTGCAGCTTAAATATACGTTAAAAGTTCAACTGCGATGCTTCTATTGTAGCGCAATGTAAATAGAATTGATATTTTAGTATCAAATTTCACATTTGGCTTCTCAGAATTTCATAAGAGAGAAAAATAAAATAATTCAACATGACAACTGTTGCCGAGCCTTAAGGGCGCCGCCTACCCGCGCGTGAGAGGCTCAAAAGCGACGGGGCAGTAAGGTCGACCTTGAAACGCGCATCAAATGCCGCGTCGCCTCAACGAGCCAAGCGCTGAACTAGCGTGCAAGGTTCCCGCATAACGGGTTTTACTATGGGACATTAAGCGGTGACCATATTATTTTATCGGTGGAAAGTCTGCAGCTAAGTTCAGTGCAGATAGCAACCTGAGTTTCACATACATCCAGTACATTTTAAAGTACGGAAGTCTGAAAAGGCCGTTTTTAGCCATGTTGGAGGGCTTAGAAACAGTGTTTTTAATGAGCGTGGCGTCTTAACAACGAGGTTCCGACCTTGTCTTCAGTTTGTTTTCTTTTCGTACGTTGGCACAATGGACACACGTGGAATATTTTCGTAGTCAAAACCTGTTTACGAACATACTGCAACGCATTTGAAGTGTGGGGTAGGCGGCCGCCTTAAGAGGGCGTGGTACATAATTCAACGCTAAAAGCATTAATCTGTAACTGCACGTTTCTTGAAGACAATTTGCGAAAATTAAACAATAGCAATTATAGACAATCGTTTTAGCCAACGTTTTAAACAAAATTGTTTCCAGTGTTACTAACTTCCGAGACACAACCTCGTGTATTTAACAGCGGCACAAGAGATCACGCGTAACGAATTAATAATTCTGAATAAATATTTACTCAAAGTTGGCAAATACCATTATCTAGGATTGTTTGTCACCGAGTATTTTATCCATATTGGCTTCGAAAAAATTCGTAGAAATCGATATGTTTTCACCGCTTATTTACCTACCACGGACTCTTAAGGGTAGTCGACCCCAGGTGTAAACAATATCCATATGTTTAGAATCAGAAAGAGTTATTATCCAGCTCACCGCGACGTTGTTGTACCATGTTCCTATGCGACACACAGCACAGCACTAGGCTAAGGAAACTGCATGCATGACAAGAATTTGTATCAAATATGTCACATCTAGAAGAATTCAACATAAGACACACATTGGCATGTCGGACCGGCCAAGATTACGAAGTGGCACCTCATTAAACCCGCATTCGGAAGGACGTGGGTTTAAAGCCATGATCCATCATTTCCACTGCTTTCACGATAGTTACATTTTAAATCCTAAACGAGAGCAGATATCAAAATACTGTTGTACATATTTGTTAAGAGTTGTTTTAGCTATGTAGCCTAAATATTCCTAGACAAAAAATTATTCAGATTTGGCTAATTAGTTTATTAATAGGAATTTCCTGGTGCATAATTAACTGAAAACATCGTGTATTTTGTTTTTAAATAGTTAACCAGAATGCATTTTTGTTAACAAAACTGTGCAACAGTATTACAATATCTGCTCTCGTTTAGGATTACTAAAACAACTATCGTAAAGGCATTAGAAATTATAGATCATGGCCATAATTCTCGACCCGGCCCTCCTAACATAGGTTGTCTGAAATCGCTGCGGGCAAATTCTGCGATGGTTGTTCATTACTGGGGATGGCCATGAGTTTGGATTGCGCACCCTGGCGCGAAAATCTCTGTAAAATCCCCTCCCTCCCAACTGACCAAACCAATAATCCATTTCATAGCAGTCTCTTGGCAAAATTAAAATAACTGGTATGTCAAAAATAAATATACATTGACGCAATGAGAGCTGAAACAGGATTATCTCCTAAATAGTCCTATACAATCTACAAACCTGGAGAGCACCTTTCCACATTATGGGAGGCGAATGCAACCTCTTGTACCCTCCTGTGCTCGCCTACGTGACCATTCCACATTCCCTGCTTGTATGAACCATTCGTTCCAATTGTAAGAACCTCCCTGTCTACAAGAAGTTAAGCTGTTGGTATGTCATATACTTGCTAGCCGGAATGTTTTCGCTGGCACGGGCGAGCGATGATTGGGAATTTCCAGGGGAATTACTATGATCTCATTTTTCAGAGTACATTCTTACATTAGTTTACTCAGTTGTTTTAATCATAATCTGGTAAAATAATATTAGGAACTGAAGACCTGTAGTCTAACTATCCGAAAGTACCCCATATATTTAAACCCCTAGAATTTCGTCTCACTTTTGTCGTCCCTGTCAAAATCGCATTTCACAATAAAATTTTCAAAGATCCTACTTCTACTTTTGCTGTAAACTGATAAGAGCCACGCAGGGCGATTAAACAATACTTTTATTAAGCTAAAAAAGCAAACAGAAAACTACAAATGTCCAAAGGCTTACTATCTCCCACGGTCATTTTCCGGACAATACTGAAATGACTTACTTGTCTTTGACGATTATTTAAAATTGGATGGATATAACGTTTACCTCTCTACGCTATAGGATAATTCAGTTGCAAATTATGTATATTTACACCGACGATTCTGGTGCTGCAGTGCGTGAGGTTGGGCATTACCATCTATGTTGGAATTTGTGGTTATTCGCATATATTGAATGTTACGAGACACTTCAAAATATTATTATAGTTTTCTGGTAAAATAAATTGTCTTGCTATAAACTAACAAATCCATAACAACTGAATGACACTTATGACGTGATAAGACAAATATTTTTACGTCATGTATAGATGCTCACCATTTTATAAGTCATCAGGTAACGCGTAATCAGAATGCATCTGTATAATGTTAAAGCGCTAAAATACGAACTTTTGTAATGTAAATGAAAGAATGAAATTAGTCATAAATAAAAAACCAATACGGATGTGTCATCCCACGTTCATGCTTGAAAAACAATAGTACGACACACCCGACGCGAGTAAACTAACATGCCAGCCAATCGGCGTGGAGGTTTCTGTGACGTCAGCGCGTTCGCCTCATCGCTGATTGGCTGACAAACAATTATGCGCGCTTGGTGTCGCATCTATCGCTCTGTTGTGATTCCGCATAACACAGAAAAAAAAAAAAAAAAAGAGAAAGCCAGAACTTTCTGACTAAGCCCTAAAGTGAAATAATGCAAACGAGACATGGAAAATAGTTTGCGTTAAACGCATCGGGGAACAAAACTCACCTGCGAGAAAAAAGGCTTCGGATTGCAACAGAAAGGGAGCGATTAAAAAAGTAAATAAAAACTACACGGAAGCTCTCACACAACAGTCATTAAAATACCGGGCGTCATTATGTCGCGCGAATGAAAACTAGCCGGCGGGAAGCGGCGGTACCGATGATGGTATTAGCCGTGTGCTGTGCAAGCAAGTGTGTGTGTATATGGCAGGCCTCTCTTTTATTTTTCCACCCCCAACACACACTCGGTGGCGTGTGTTTAATCGCCCGTCCCAGCGTACCTAACACACCAGCCACCCCCTCGACAACACCTGTGACACCGCTGGCACACTGATGACTACGGCCGCTGGCGACAAGCCCCTGACCACAGCACGTAACACACCCCCCCCCCTCCAATGACCCTGCAGACATAGTGCCCTCTTTGCGCACACTTGCCAGAGCAGCCCCTCGTTAACATTTCGCCGGCCTTGCAAATGTGGGGCGTTATGGGGATACACGGCCGTGGACACCCCCCCCCCCCAACCCTGCGCAACAGTGATGCACCCTGCAAACAAACATCAGCGCTTCCCCCGGCCGAGGCATGAAGGTAGGCAACACCGATTTTCATCGCTTACGCTGCTCCGCCACAATGGACTGAATTCAAACAAGTACATACATTAAGTGCATCGGTTAGTTATTACTAGTTTGAAGTTTTGGCAGCAACGAACCTTAAGGGCGCGGTCTACCGCAATTTTCGTCACCATTATTTTATTTTTTATTTACACCAGCCATTTTTTTCTTATTTTAGACACAAAATGTAACTAAATTTGGCTCTTATGAAATTTTTTTTATCTGTCATAGTTTTCGCGTAATGGCTTGTTAAAGTCATATTTTGCATGTTTCCGTTTTAACGACCACACTAAAACCAACTGATATGCCAAACTCAAAAAAATCACAGTGGATAAAGACATTGCAGACTACAATGACATGCTCATAAAAATTAATAAAAATTATTTGAATTTAAAAAAATGCTGAAACTCTAAATTAAAATTTTAAAAATTCAATAATTTTTTTTAAAAATATAAATAATTTTTTTTTCTTAATTTTATGAGCATGTCATTGTAGCCTGCAATGTCTTTATTCACTGATTTTTTTTTAGTTTGGTATATCAGTTGGTTTTAGTGTGGTCGTTAAAACGGAAACATGCAACATATTACTAACAAGCCATTAAGCGAAAACTATGACAGATAAAAAAATTTTATAAGAGTCAAATATAGTCATATTTTGTGTCTAAAATAAGAAAAAAATGTCTGGTGCAAATAAAAAATTAAATAATGGCGATGAAAATTGCGGTAGACCGCGTCCTTAACGTGTTTTTGATACGTGACGTTAATGGTACTGGTACATAATGTGTGTTCCGTTTTGCTTTATCAACACATTTAAAGTTTCCTAATGTGCATTTTAAAATGTTAAATGTTTTACTAAGCACCCTAGAACATACTTTTACGACAATCGCAAGAAGGAAAGTAGCCGATTTAAATTAATACATCAGTGATCAGTCGCACTCGTGTTCTTGAACCCTGTGTGTGTACCTGATGACGGGAACAGATTCCAGTTCCCGAAACGTCGTTCATACTGACTGTTTGGAAAACTACTGTGTTTTATTTCGTCTCATTGTTTGTGTTGTCTGTCGTTTTTTCTGTTTGTGTCCGACATCTTTGTGTTTTGTTTAGTCTCATCGTTGTGTCGCATGTCAACCTAGGTTTTTTCTGTTTGTTTCCTTGTTTTATCTGACCAGATTCCAGCTTTGGAATTTCATGTTGTGTATGTATCCTGATGACTAAAGCATACTCTGCTTATTTATGTTTTCTTGTCTTATTTTTACTTTTAGTTTTCTTGTGACAGTCATTTATTTCGTAATGGAGTATGTCCATACAAACAAATCCAGCCATGCACTCCCATTGCACAGTTCTTTCAAAGATCATATTAAATTAATACAGTTCTTCCCTGCGGTAATTTAAATGCTGGTTACTAGTAACATATTGAGGTATGTAGAACTTTAAAGTTATTTTCCCGAGGAAATCGTAAAATAACAATAAAATAATTTTGTCATATAAATGAAAAAAAAATATATGGTTTGCCCCAGGGAACTACTGATTGATCAAGTCAGTAGGCCAAATGTAAGTACCTCAGATCGTTAAGTAAAGCTTTTATTTTCATGTTTTCTCTCATTTATTATGTTATAATTTAAAGCACACGTTCTGTAGCGGGGGTTTTAAAAGTCAGCGTAAAGAAAAAAAAACCTCACAAATGCTTCGTGAATGAAGCTGCTGCTGCCAGTTTTGTTGCCAGGACATTTAACTTAGGTAATCTAAGTGGCAGTTCTACTTGGTACATGGTACAGTTATCAACGCTGGTATACACTGTCTATATCAATGCTACACTTCTTATATTGAGTTAGATGGATTCATTTCAAGTAACAGTTCGGAAAAAGAAGCCCACTTTCCAAAGCCCTGCAAATATCGAGCACCGTAGACCGAGATAGTTATAGAAGCAGATGCTGTGGCATTTGTCGTAGAAACATTGGAACATTTGCAATGCAAACGTAAGGGTGCTGCTGGTCACAGGATGTTTAGTGAAGTTGTATTTGTAGAACATACTGTTTGATATGTAGGCTAAATTTTCTTCGCGTGAAATTTTTCAGGTTTTATAGGTTCACGCACAACGCCACTTCAAAGTAAAAACAAAATACGTGCAAATACGCAAGTAATGAAAATCTACAAACTTTATTCAAAAATTTCTAACTAAAATAACACGTGTTACTTTAAAAAAATGCATATTTAAATTTTTTAACTAGCCGATTCAAAAAGATCATGCAAGTTTTGGAGTTATTAAAAACGAAATATACCGTTTTGGAGATATACCGGATGTCACCTAACATGTTGACTGGAAATAACGTCCAAACCGTTTAAGGTATCGTATAATTATGCTTGCAGCCTTATGAATAACAATAAAATCCTCACACAATGATGTGCCGGACTTGAACGGTAATATAGTCTATTAGGTACCGAGACATTCATATCAATGTTTTACTTTCAAATTGAAAAGTGACATACCAATAAACTCCTCCTTCCGTCCCGTGAAGTAAGCAGCATAGCACTATAGTACCGAAGGTGGTGAAAATTATGGCGTAACGAATTTACGAAGATATATGATACTGCAATAATATGCAGTACAGAGGTGAAAGAGAACACAACACCAAGTAATTGTAAAGACTAAGAAATACTTTACAGCTACAGAACTGGACCAGCAAGGAATCGAGATCGCAAGGTAGGCGTTCCGACCCAAACAGCCCGAACTAAGGACACAGTAACGGAAGGCATAAAGGGAAATGACGAGTGCTGAAGAAGCAATCGTAGTGGCCGAAACTAAACGGCGCGGCGGCGGGAAAGAAAGCGAATGAAGGTCGATGCGAAAACGGAAAGACCGTGCCGAGAATGGAAGGAAAAAAACGGGGGAAATACGAGGACAGATAAATGACTACTGGCCGAAATGTTGGAGCATGAATGGGGCCCAAAGAATATGCAGGGAGGGGCAAACAAACCAAACCCTTACTGGAGAAAGGAGAGGAGATATCGGTCCTCTGTCACGAAGACACTGCGGCGTCACTGGGACGATATTGCGGAGGTCCAAAAGAGGCCGTTGTCCGCCGGGCCATATGAGGTCGGTGGGCGCGTCTTTATGAAAATATTACGCTGATAAATCGCAGCCCAGTGGAGACCTTCCACCCCCCTATCCAACGAAAGAAGTGGGCCGCGGACCGGAAAGAGAATGGTCGACGCGATAACTCGTGCAGGAGACAAAAAGGGAGGGGGAGGACCAAATAAGCGGCGGGCCAGCAAGCGAGGGCGCGCACGAAGACATATGCCGTCAATCGCAGGCGCATAAAGAACACCCGGCCCGGCCGAGGAAATAAGACTGCGATGGCGCCGGACGCTAAGAAAAGAAAAACCGCGCGAGTTCGGAGGATACATATTGCGGGAGCCGGGCTGGAAACGAAGGAAACTGCCACATATACTGCAATGTAAAGGCGCGCTGAAATAATGAAAATCTTGCTTCTATTGGTTGTGTTTCCTTCCAATAGCAAGCTGCGAAACGAGGTTAGAATTATAGTAATAAAAAAAAGTCTGATATACATGGTTTAGGATAAAGTGAGCACCTTCGAAACCTAATTACTTTTTTTCCTTTCGGATAATTCCTATTCTCCGTTAACTCTTAGTTGAGTTTTAGGATAAACAAAGCAAATTATAAACAAACTTGTTCATTGGCTGCCGACCGCCATGCACTGTGATCTTGCATAAGAAATATATCTTTATTATCTGTCGTGTACATATACATTTACCACTCCATCACTTAATGAGCGAGTTTTATTAACAAATATCTCAAATATCCAGACGCTGCAAACACAATTTACAACGCGATATGTTTATTACTATAATTATGGTTAGTGGACGACACGTCCGTACAGTTGATTCACAAGTTATTTTACGACTGACGCACCGTTAAACGTACGAGTTTCTTGGTACACTTGCCAGTATTTAGAGATGTACGATACTCCGAAAATACCAAAAGTTTACTTCAGTAATAATTACCACCGTAAAAATAACTCAGAAATATCACAATCAAATATAATGTTTTATTTTTTTCGAAGTATTTTTGGACATTAACGTGTTAATGCTGTAGCTACTGCGAATGGTTTCTCCGTGTATCCATTTTCCGTTCCAGTTTGTTCGAATCAAAATTCCTTGATCTATTTCATTCTGTCCTTGCGTTGGTTTATATTTACATCACTTGCGGATTAGGTTATGTGACGCTGCACGTAAACAGTGAAAATGTCTTGCATGGTTTTCGAAACGTGAATATATTTCTTCATTACTAAACTAACTGCTGTGATGTTTTTAAGGCAAGAATAAAAATCTCGCATAACATTCTATACAAAAAAAATGAATATATGTCGTGAATTATCGACAGATTGTTTGGTGATTTACAAAATGTCGTTTTTCCGAAACTAAGTACAAAATAATCCAGGAGGATTTTACAGTAAGTTTAATCACTCATTTTCTTGATTTCAACTTTTTTTTCTGCATGTAGTATCACATTTTCGTTATGTTAGTACCAGAATATTTAAATACGATCGTTAGTAATGGCTTGACAATTACAATTTAATTTTGAAATATACTGTAATTGCACATGATGTCAATATTTTTGTCAAGCTTTTATGTAATTTTTATTCCCGTATGTCGACAACATGTACGACATTTTCACGCAATATTGTTTTAATATATAGGGCGTTGTTGTTTCCTATGATACTTACTGTACACAGTTTTGTCGGTTGGAAATAGTACGTCGGCGCGCTGCACAAATTGAGCCAATTAGAATCTAGCGAAGTGCAATGATATTACGTTTATTGTTTACTTCAGAACTCAACTTATAGTGAACGGAGAATAGTTTCCTGCAACATATTAGTATGAAGCAACCTTAGTAACAACTAGAGTAAACAGACTAACGTACTCAAAACTTACATCTGAAGTTAGAATAAATAACATTTTTCAAATATTATCCTAGACATCAAAATGGTCTTCAAAAGTGCCCACTTAAGGCGGTTCTCTATATAGACTGTGCTTGTGTGTGTGAGGCAGAAAACCGATAAAGCGCAAGGTCGCCGCCGGCCGGCGTGTGTAACGTAGTTTGACCTCTACGTGCCAGCCACTCAACTGGCGCGTACATCTGTACTAGTATTCATTTTCCTATGGGACTTCAAGCGGAGACCATATCATTTTATTTGTGAGAAGTATAGTTTAAAGTCCAACGCGTGCTTATATTTGTGCGTTTTTAGATTCTGGTTTATATAATCCCAGATACGGCAGTCTGAAAAAGCCGTTTTTAGCCATTTTGGGAGGCCCGAAAATCATATTTAAAACACGCGTACCGAATCTTTGAGCTTATGACGTCATACACTGACGTCTGTGTTCTTTTCGTAGACGAACCATTTTGAAACGCGTTGAGTAGTTCCGTCAAAAAATGAATACTCGCAACTTGCTGCAACGCATTCCAAGCGCAGGTAGGGAACCCCCTTAATTGCTAACAACTATACACAGCCTGGCTCATATGACCATACACTGTTGCTGTTACATAAAAGTATAATTTTGGCTAATATTCTCAACTTTTGCGACTATTTTTTTTGTACGAGATTACGTTAAGCTCCGTACACTTCGAATAATAGCTGAGCGTGCATACATAGTGTAACAAAAGGGTACGGCCAAACTTTCAAGAAACATTCCACACACACAAAGAAAGAAAATATGTGATATGGACATATGTCCGGAAACTCTTAGTTACCATAGTAAAGCTCAATTCCTTACATCTCGTTACATGTTATCGTAAATAACACTTCGTACAGAAAATGTCCCAAATACCCCATGGATTGGTTCTTTACAATGTACTTTGCTTCCTAGGTTCACCGCCAGGTGGGCCACTTGATACAATACAGGTCTGGACAAACATGTCAGGACCAGTTCAGGGCTGGGTCAGGACCGGACAACAGCCGGGTGCCGTACGTGCCACTGATCTAACTTACGCAATGTAAATGAATGCAGCTGTCTACACTCTTGCGGTACGTACCAGGACCGTGTCCGGATCACGTCAGTGCGCCGGATACGGGTTCGGCAAAAGTAATTTTGTTTACTTTTTCCCTGAAACAGCCCTGCCAATGATCAGTGTTTTCGTGAATGTTTACCGAGATATTGGTATGGATTGAATTTTGATCATTTTAAGTTATTCGACACAATGTTATTTTCTGTATCTGAAATTTTTTTTCATTTAAACGTGTATCAGCGTATTACATAGATGATATAATAAACATAGCCGTATTTTGAAAACTTTTGCAAAGTTTGTCTCTTAAATAATAAGAAATTATCATTGCTTGTTTCTTGAATATTGTCCATTGTTTATTGTTGACAATTGTTGAAATAATAACTGTCCCTGCCAGACAAGAAGTGATGACTGTAAGATGAGACGGTGAGGAGACTGCTCTGGAATAAAGAGTGGGAAGGAAATGGAACTGCTCAGAGAAAAAATATACACCGCAACAGCTTCCGGCATATTCTCCTAACAAAAAAAAAACCGCACCAATAGTTCCCTCCTATCGCAACATGGGTTCGAATCAAAATCCTTACACAAAGAGGGTGGGAGAGAGAGAGAGAGAGGTGAATCATTTGGTATAAATAAATTACATTCTTCCTTTAACGCCATGATTTTTCATTTACTTCAAACAATTGCAAATAACTAAAACATTTTTTAACCACATGCTTGAAAAAATTTGAGACTGTGTACAGTCACGCGTTACAAAACTATGCCAGAGATTTTTTTTAAAAATAATTTACCGATCGCTAGCAAAAATTTATTTCGCTTAGTTTTGGCATATTTTGACAACAAAATTGTGATATTTCAGGGGCAAAAATTTAAACATACGTTCGGTGTATTGCAACAGAAAAATTGAGATACAAACGATGATATATAAGTGTTAAAACTGTAATAATGAATTTTTGATATAGGCCATGCAATAATTTGTGTTAAAAAATATTTTCGATACCACTGCAGAACTAAAGATAGAGGCCTTAACGTAGATTAATGCAGCCACAAATGAAAGTACGTGGATATTGTCATCTCCTTGATGGTGAGTTACCTATAAATATTAGATTTATGCTCGTCTCCGCATAGCTAACTTATGTAACAAACTTTAATTTTCATAGCGTTTCATGACATTCATCATCACTTAATATATTTTTGTAAGTTACGGCGTGCTTACTGCTTAATTTCTTGTGTGCTACACTGAAGTCACTAAATAACTAGCTAACCACTAACTACTGCCTCACAGATCATACCAGTAATAGTGTAATAAACTAATTATGGTTCGAATGCTGTGTTACATTTATATACAGGACTAGCTGTCCCGTTGCGGCTTCGCCCGTGTGTATGCCTACTATAGAAAACAGTAACTAACTTTTAGTTACGTGTTAATTGATGGTGATACTATATTCTATATTATACTATATTCACTGTTTATCTTTAAAACATCAAATACAAACAGATTTGTCCAGTCCACTGCGCTAAGCGTACTTTAATTGCAGAACTTCTTTTGAAAATTCATCTCTATTTCTCTATAAAACAGCTGCCCGGCTGCGGCTTCCACCGCAAAACAGCTGCCCGGCATTTAACAGCTAACGTACTCAATAACAGTGTAAAAAGCGAGCGCAATACGCTTGTATGATGTCATGTAATTCCCATCGCAAAGTCTTGCACGGGATACGAACCCGTAACCCCACCCCTCCCACACCCCAAACTTTATACAATACCTGAGTGAATGCTTAAGGCCTCGATCACAGGAACATGCCTACATTGTTTAAACAACAATAGCAATAAAGCTCAAATTGACTCTACTGTTTTTAGGGGTTTTTTCCCGGCAATTATTCGAATTTTTCTCGCCGTAAAAACCATCTTTGAACTTCAACAAACAAACAAACAAAAAAAAAAAAAAAAAAAAAAAAAAAAAAAAAAAAAAAAAAAAAAAAAAAAAAAAAAAAAAAAAAAAAAAATTGGCCAAATTTGTCTAGGCGTTGTTGAGTTATGCGCTTGCCAACATTTTGCGATTCATTTTTATATTATAGATTGTATGTGTGAAAATAACTGTTACAGAAAATTTTTTTAGAAATGTTACTTCGAATGGCACTTGTATCATTCTCCATGTCGACAGTTATGGAGTTACAACATTCTACGTATGTTTGTTTGAGCTGAACAATGCATTATTGGCACTTATTTCACTTCCTACGGTATAAACAACAGGACATATTATTCTTTCAACGAAAACCTCAAAATGAGATTTTCTAGCAGTTATGCCCCTTTCCCACAACCACTCCTCAACTATCAAGACATTACACAATGCTTTACCTGGCCTTGTTTTTTTAACAACTAATATAATAGTTACATTACAAACAATTTAAAGTAAACCTAAGGTTTTAAGGAAACTATCACCTAATGTCCGATTTTCGAGTCCGCGCGCGTACACTTATGCTCAAATACAGTTCTCGATTAAATTATAAACATATACGGTTCCTGAAATTGTATTATTTGAGCACGATTAAATATTTGCGAAGCCAGTTTGTCCATGTAATTAATTTTTTTGAACCACGAGCTTAGGCGCTAATATACTGACAACCTTAAGCATGTGGATTTAATCTGTACATACGTGTAATTTTTTCGTCAGTAGCCCCTCGTCACAAGAATACTTTTAATAAATTACACGTGCGAATACATGTGCCAGTTTCTGAATATTGTCTAAATTGTATTTTATAAAAAATATAAAAGGTGTAGAATTGAAATTAAAAAAAAAAGTTTGCAGGATGGCAGAAAAGAGACCAAGAAAATATAACAATTGTTTTGTTTGGTTTTGTGTGTTAAAGGAAAGTTTATTTAAGCAAATTTATCGTATTTGAACATAAATTGTGTTCCCTAAATATATCTATTTTTATTCGCCAACGTATTCCCAAACTTAGTTTACTCTCCTAAATATTGGGCCATACTACATGTGTCTGTTTGGCAATAAGTTAATTCTAACAAATGTTTCTGTTATTTTAAGAGAGTGCAGTTTACAATTGTTTCGGAATCACGCTGCATAGAGCTAATTCAGTAGCTCGTATGTGAGGGCGATGAGGCGTATCACACGCAAATCATAATCGCCCTTCATCGCTCCTTCTATTTTAAGCCCCAGAGGAGTGAAACATCTCCAGGTACGGCAGGGAGCGCAAGTAAGTGACACGTAATAAAGGGCGAATCAAAGAGGGCGACACAATAATTCTCGACAGTCGCTGGTGCTGTAACGGGGTTGACAGCGAACGAACCAGGAAACTGATGGCGAGGGTGGGTTCAGAGTGGCGGGCGGAGGTTGAGCAAGCAGGGAAGTGATTGCAGTGCTTTCTCATAAACGTGCTGGCAGGTCGTGATAAATCTGCGAGGACGCCTACCAACCAGCGAAAGGAAAACAAGATCGCGCAAGGGCAGGGGGGGTTGCGCGCGGCGGTCGGGACACCCCTGCGCGGAGGATGATAAATGATCCATTGCCGGGCCTCGTGATGTCGTGATTGATTGGCCCTCGGCACTGGTATTAAATTACTGCACACACTTAATTTAACGGAAGGCAAACGTTTTAACCTCGCCTCCCCGGAGAGTGCAGAGAAACTGAATCGGCGATATGGAAGTAGCTAAAAAACGCACCTTCGCAAAAAAAAAAAATTAAACAAAATAAAAACAGATGTAAAATAGTTCATGCTCAAATCACAACAGAAGAACATGAGTAACATAACAGCACTAAAATTGGGGAGTTGTAGTTAACCTGGCTGTTACACTTATTTTTGAAGCAACTATAGCATTAGAGACGAAATAAGTCACTACTGTAAAGTCATCTTAAGGGGTATTTATCCCTACCACCTTGGATTTGTCTGTTTCTTCTCGATAACTTCTGTTCCAGTCGATGTATCAAAATTTTTGTCACGACAAGGCATAGATACATACTTAATCGATTTTCTGTAATTGCTGGAACCATAATAGGCCCTATATTCAATATTTTGCAACGGGAAACAGCTGAAAAGGAAACATTGCTTTATTTACGGGAGCGACTACAGAGGTCGCAACATTAACAGAAACAATGCCGTATGGATTCCAAAAAATGAATGAAACAGTAAACTATGCCTTGTCAGCGTGAAAAAAAGTAAAACAATGTGTCTATTCCCTGATTTATAAGAAAAACCGTAAAACCGATCTGACAGGGATAAATCCCCCTTAAGGAACCTCCCTAGATAAGCTGCGTTTGTGTGTGTGAGGCAGGAGCGATAAGAGTGCCACTGACCGACGTTATGTAATACATTATCGCCTCTCCGCGCAAGCCTCTCAGATGGTGTGCAGTGCTTCACTATTATCATATTTCCTATGGGACTTTATGCGGTGGCCACATTTTATTTGTGGGCAGCAGAGTTCAAAGCCTAACGCTTGTTTCTATACTTGTGTTTTCTGAATTCGGCTGCTATTTTTTCAGTAACGGCAGTCTTGAAAAAATCTATTTTAGGCCATTTTATAGGGCCCAAAAATGATGTTTCTAATAAAAATGTCGAATTTTTAAAACTATAGCGACATAGTTTGAAGTGTGTCATATTTTCGTAGATATACAAATGTAATGCGCGTTGAATAGTTTCGCCAAAAAAATAATAATAGGTGTCTTGCTGCAACGCATTTTAAGCGCAGGTAGGTAGGCCCCTTAACTGTGTGTAGGTGTGTACGTGTGTAAATAAACACAAAAACTGTTTGTATATAACCTGTGTGTATAAACGTATGTATAGCTGTACAGTGCAGAAACAGAACAAGTTAAGAACGAAAATAGCGGGGACGATGTACAATCTATGATCATAACAAAAACACGATGTTCTGTCGTGAGCGACGTGCAAAATATTATATTTGCAACAATTCTGTTGCTGTAATAGAACATTTTTGGCTTTCATTGTGTTTTTATTACGGCATGTCGAGGTCCAGATTTGCATAAAATGGTTTTATGCTTTAAAGGAAAACCCACTGACTTACCGTACTGAAAAAAAAAAATTCCACTGAATAATTAAACGCAGACTACAAGGTCTCCTATATAAAACCAAAAATGGAATACTTTGGTACTTAAAAAAATATGGAATTTTCTAAGTTTTCATTTTAAATTTAAAAAATGTTTATATACAAAATTTTTAAATTTTTTTTGTTGTTATATAGGAGACCCTGTAGCCTATAACATTGTTGTTCAGTGTGAAATTTTTTCAGTTCGGTAAGTCAGTTGCTTTTCATTTGAATCATAAAACCAATTTATGCACATTTGGACTTTGACGATCTATTATCAAAAACACTACAAAAACTTTTAAAAAATTCATTACAGTAAATAACTGCCACAATATAAGTCTACAAAACAAACAATATCTCGTAAAAACATAAAAATGTTTAAAACAATAACATTCTTCGGTCAAGCGCCTCCTTTAGAGAGCATGACATAATTCAGCGCTAAAAGTTAACAGCTTAAAATTATAGTTTCCTGGAAGCCAATTTGCAAGAATCAAAACCAGCAAACCTAGCCAATAGTTCTTGCCAACTTCCTGAGCAATATTTTTGTCTTGAGTAACGTATTTATGAAGAACAATCGCTGCCGCCGTAATCTCGTACATTTAATTGCGGCGGAACAGATCTCGCTTAAAAAATGCATCATTATGAGTGAATTTTTGCTCATAATGTTACCTACAATACACTCTTAACGCAATAAAAATAATAATATTAATAACTGCTGGTACTCACCAAGAATGACGTAGGCAATTTTATATAAATATATAAAATAAAATAATGCTCCGAGAGGACATCTAATTGAAATTACTTAACAACAGCTTCATTTTAAAATCCATCATTGCAACAGATAGGACTGATTAAAAAGTAAGTTAACTTTGGACGTATATTGTGTCCAAAAGCTAAAAACCAGGTAACCGACATAAACGTTTGTACATGGTCTAAAGAAATAAGTACATTAGTCGCAGTTTTTCAGTCAACAGTAATATTGTTTGCTTAACAGGGTTCAATAGTTGTGCTTAATTAAGGCGGGCCTGGTTTTACGAAGAACGAGAGAGGAGGGGAAAGGCGGGAAATCATATACTGGAGGAGAAAAATCAAGGAAATGTGTAAGAATTGCAAGCGTTTCAAATTCTTTTCAATACAATGATGATTAGTGCAAAATATCATATTTATTTCTGAATTCTAAGAAACGGTGGAGCTGGATAGAAAGGTAACATTTTCACCCCTCTCTCCCCTCAATGTTTCAAGTTTTGCACTGTGTTGTAAGGGCAGTCAGGTAAAGTATACAATTACAGAAGGGTTGCTTACGGAATGTCTTGTCTCGCCTCAGGCTGTCAAGAGACCTACTCAAATCACTACCCAATCAGTGGCCTGGTCTTCCTTGGGGTCAGAGGCAACTAGAGCGCAGAGCTGACCATCCTCGTATCCCCTCTCCCCTCCAGCGGCTATCATCCACGCGGGTGGAGCAGCGACGGAATTGGACGGCGGGAGAAATGGGAGATCCCCGAGGAAAATTTTTTGTATAATAAAAAGCTGAAATTTGAAATAAAAATTTAAAAAATTCAAGAATTTTTTACAAATACAAAATTTTTCTATTTTATTTATATAAGAGAACTTGTAGCCTACAACATCGTTATTCACGGTAATTTTTTTTTTTTCCAGTTTGGTACGTCCGTTGGTTTTAGTGGCGTACATAAAACCGTAAAATGCATACTGTGACGTTTACGAGTCATTGCGCAAAACCAATTACAGATCAAAAAATTTCAGAAGAGCAAAATTTAGACACAATTTATGTCTAAAATATGAAAAAAATATCGGCACAAATATAATAATAAAAATATGACTATAGAAATTGGTGTAGACCGTGCCCTTACGACGAAACCGTACAAAATTCAGCACTTCAAGCATCAGATTAGAATATTACGTTTCTGAAAGCTTAATTTACAAAAATCAAAACACAGCAAATGCAGTCAATAGTTTTAGCTAACTTTTTCTAGTAACAATTTTTTTAGTGTAACGTATTTCAGAAGAAAACTCTCTGACGCTGAATTCTCGTACATTTAATCGCGGCGAAACATTTTTTTTTTTTTTTTTTTACAACACTATAACCAGTAAATTAAGAAAAACATTAACCTCGAAGTTATTACTAATTTCTTACAATGAGAAAAGTAAAGTGGCGGCGAAATAATGACGCAGAGGAAAATGCAACGCTTGTTTGTGTACGGTAATAAAAACACGTACATAGTAAAAAAAAAGTGTTTACTAGACAAAACATGGGAACACGACCAAATTGGTTTTGATCACTTAACAAAATATATAGGCTGGATGTTAGAATATTAACCGCGTTTGGTTACGTGTGGTTACTAAATACTTTGTTCTTTAAATATTATACTGGTCTCTCACAAAAACGTGTGTACGGTTGTTAGTACGCAAGATCTTTCTTAGCATGGTTGATTGAGTTTCTACTTGATGCATACTACGGTACAAACGGCGTAACAATAACTTATTATATTTCTCACAGTTCAACCATGTCAACTAATCGACACAAGTTAACGAAGAATTGTACTTACGTCTGAGACAGAGGCAGATCATACATGATATGGCACACAAATGTACCCATGCATTCAAAAGTACCAACATATGTCAACCACGTACGTACGGTACGTACCGTGTAACAGAAATAATTAATCTACGAATACAAGCTTATCCTAGGGCGCAACTCGAATCACGGTTTTATACGCTAACCTAAATAATACTTTTCTAAAATTCAGTAAAAAAAATGTTTGGTTCGGTACGTTAAATTTCGCACGTCCACCGAGAGTTGAAGCTAAAATCGATCACCGTCCATCGGCAGGATGAAACGGAGAAAGGAAAAGTATTTACCAATAATTTAATAAAAAAAAAGAGAGGGAGAGAAATGGAAGGTAGAATGCTGCAAAAAAAATCTTTAAAAACATTTAATATCAATTCCTCGCGCAATCTTTTTCTCTCTCCTGTTTCGCAGTAATTATTTTCAATTTTTTGTTTGCTCAACAAGATACGATGCTTTTATTTCTCTCCCGCAGCAAAAAAACAAAACAACATCGCAGCGGCACGGTTGTTCGCCACCTGACACACAACTGCAATAATTTCATCGCGCTACAAAATGCGGCCTTTTGTCTCGCGAGCGCGAACAACCTACAAAATGCCAACCCCCCCCCCCCTTCCCAGATTCTTTACATTTTCCTTTTTACTCACAAACACACTGCCAGCAAACAAAAAACAAAAAAAAAAAAAACACCTGAACACATAAAATAATAATGCACGAATACTTGTATCGGGTTCGTGGTCAAACACGTCCAGAGAAGAGATAGCGTGTTATCATAACTATCAGATGCGGACAGAATATTCGTCCCTAGCGGAACGGCAGTAAATTTCCTCGCGAACATGCACTGCGCTGTAATAAATAATCATACTTATGCACGGTGCTTCGCAGGGACATTAACCTAATGAATTAATACGAGCTCTGCCTGCCTAGGTCGTAAATTGCAAGGACAGCTTTTGAAATAATGTAAGAGCTTTGTGTAAAAATTGTCAATTTTTCTTAATTCTTACGAATAGCATTATGGAAATATTACGTCCGTTTTTACGGTTACTTTTCGTCTGATATATTAAATGAGCTTTATTCTCTATACGTTACTTGAAACAGTAAAGTTTAGGTATCAAAGAAAGTATCGTAAAGGCTGAATTAATTAATAAGTTAAGAGGCTCAGTATTGTCTATTCCACTTTTAAACGGAGCTGCGGTTCGTTATGGCGTTTAAAAGTGAACGACAGTCACCATCTTGAATTTTTGTATTTTGTGTCATAACTTTTCTTCTGGCTAACTAAATTCATGGTACTTTAACTTCACTGCAGACTAGAATACACTTGAATACACAATTTTCTAACAGCTATTCGATGTGTAACAACAGTAACGAGAAAAACGTATTTAATGTGTCTAAAATTCCCTTACTATGTATTATATTCTATAAATAGGGCCTAGGTTAAAGTTGCATAAATTTACCCAGAAGAAAAGTTAATTCAACCGACCAGTCGGAAGTAGTTCACGGCCACCGCCAATACGATCTCGGATAGTTAAATTGTAACTTACTGACTGACATTGAGATGTCGCGTGTTACTTTTGTCTAGTTATTTACATGGTGAAACAGCTTCGGCTGTTTTCGTAACCACATTCGGCTTTCTTCCATTCCCCTCTTCCAACTTTTCCAACCCGCTAGTAATTTACTATACATGCAGGCCGGCCTCAGCATCGTTGTCAGTTAGGCACCGGTCTACTGAAATAGACGTCCTGGGTTCGAATCCCGGCGCGAGCATGGATCTTGTGTTGTCCCTTCTCACTTCATCCTCACCGGCTCTGTAAGACCTCGTTGTTAATTAAAGGGCCGTAAAACTATCTCACCTCACTGAAAGAAAAGTATTGTTGTAAGTGCGATAATTCTGTTAAAATAGGGACAACACTCCAGTTAGGTTGTCGGCACTATCTGGATTGTTTCAACAACAATATTTGTTTTGTATAAGTAACAGTACGTTTGTAGAAGGATTAATATATCACCTTACTTTTACAAAATATATGGTTACTTCTACAGAATACATTGTTTCAGAAGCAATTTATATTGTACCAACAACCGTACTGGAATGTTGTCCCTATTTTAACAGAATTATGGTACTTACAGAAACACTTTTCTTTCAGTGCTCAATAAGTAGGGTTAGTTTAGTTTCGGTTAAGTTAGTTCATTTTACTACATTAGACCGTATTAGTTAGGTAAGGTCAGTTCGTTGGGTTTGTTAAGGTTACGTTTGTATGGGTAAGGTTAATTCTATTACAGGTTAGAAAGGTAATCGAATTCCTCATGGACTAATTTGGCAAGGGACAATTTCCGCCGCTAGTTATGATATACAGGTACGATGGATTATTTCATGCTGGCGCTTATGGAGAGAACTTCGGGTTAAAAGACGAACATTGCCAGAACAAATACGACCTCCTACTGACACCAACTCAACTAGCGGTGAAAATTGTCCTTTGCCGAACGAAGAAGACTGCGCTTCCTAACCTGTAATATAATTAACCTTAGTTTAGGTTAGTTTACGTTTGGTTAGGAAAAGGTAGCGCCAAAAGCCGGACGTAATCGTTTGAAGTATCTAAAAAGACTGAGGCGGTTTCACCATATGTAAGTACCTAGACCCAAGTCCATGTGTTTGGTTCTTGGCAGATGGCGTTGTCTTCTCCCAGCATTCGGGCAATACCGTGTCTTAGCAAGACATTTCTTAGCTCGCACCGAACAACTGGAAGCACATGTAATTCCTTGGCGAGATCATCCAACTATATACTTCTTCGCGACACAGAAACGAAAGAGTTTTAGCATTTTATTAATGGGAAAGCTACAGAGAAATTCACTGAATGATATTCGGTTACTTTCGTATCAATTTGGGAGTAGTTTATTTTCCGATACAGTTATGTAAAATCCGTGTTTAGCTATGCTTGAGTGCTAGAAAATAAGTGTTTTTAATGCGCTTAATGTTTTTGAAAGTACTTGACAATTCTCAAATTTAATGTGTTATTTACATGGGCATGTGCATTGACAACCCGATAACATATTATGTTAGACAATGAGGATTTTTTAATACATCACAACGTGATTCCACATGCAGATAGGCGAGGAGGTATCGCAAAGTGGGATTACTTCGCACGATTTCGGTGTGTTTAAAGTAAAGTCTTGCTGTTACTTAAATTTGGTAGACTTCACCAAGCACAGCTTTTGTCATTAGAGTGAAGAGTAGTTAAAAAAAATATATATTAAATTAATAGTGTGGTGTACAGTTACTCATGAGGGATGGTTACTTAGTTACTCAGGGGCGTGAAACGTAACCACACTTTACAGTACACTGCAAAACATACTTCGATTTTTTTTTTCACTGTGATGTATATAAGGCAAGGTAAAATTGTTTCCTATGTGTCAATGTTGGCA
This sequence comes from Medauroidea extradentata, assembly GCA_003012365.1. NCBI lineage: Eukaryota > Metazoa > Arthropoda > Insecta > Phasmatodea > Phasmatidae > Medauroidea > Medauroidea extradentata. Next base: position 26,859 of record PNEQ01031697.1, read on the forward strand.
TCCATATACATTTTCTAGAACTAGGCAGTTATGTTACCAGATCTGTATACTAACGCCGCTCAACAGATGTTCTATTTACAAGCTGAGGTATGGTGTCTAATACTGTCTACGGGTGAAAAACTATTACTGATTTTGAAAGTTATATTTTTACAGTGATAATATTCCTTTCACGAGACATACATATTTGTCATGTCACACGTCACCGCCGACAATGTTCCACCTGCAAATAGCAAGGAATATGTTCTCAGGAATATCACACCACTAACCTGGCTGTCCCGTTTCTCACTTCTTATAGCGTTAGCGTTGGACGTGTTCAGCTAAAACACTACCATGATGTTCTTCGACCATAGCCGAATTAGCAGAATTATCGATAATTAGTAGCGATCTTCAAAGTACATAAATCTCGCTACTCGCAGAGAAAGAGACATCTGAAATTAAATTCATGTTATCTTTCAAAGGTTGAAGTCAATCAGGCCTCAGGAAACAAAAGAAAACAAAGCAAGAGCTTGGAGCAAACCAGATTCCAAATATAGGAGAGCAGCAATATCAACAGCAAAAAGTTAATCGTCGCATTTCTGGTCATTCCTAGCGGATTAAACTAATCTGTACTCATTAAAGCTGCACGAGTGAAATTCCAGCTCATCTGATTGATAGGAGTGCTTTGCGGCTGGCGCAGACCCAGAAATCAATACCACTCGCAGGTCAATTTGCGAGATCCAATCCTCAACATTATCAACGAAATTTCAGTAGGTCCAAAAAAACTTCCCCTATGTATGATCCAGGGTTTACCGCGAATTCGCCCTGGGCGATGATGTTGGTACGGGGGAAAAAAATCAGTCGCGTTCGTCCACCATTATTTTTAAATCCGCTGTCTGTGACGATTCAGTGAGCAAAGAGATTCTTGGTCAGCTGTGTTTACCCCAGACCTCTGGCGGGAGAAAAGATAGCAAATTGAAATTACATGTTAAATTTTATTAAAAATGGCTGAGTAATTTTTTAACCTTATGCACCTTCCACTGCTAATTTTTGTTTTCCATCTCGGTGCGACTGAACTGGTATAGGATCTTTAACAGCGCTGCCTACCCCACGCTTAAAATGTATTGCAGTATGTTCGTAAACAGGTTTTTTGTACGAAACAATTCCATGTGTACCCATTGTACCAACGTACGAAAAGAACATACACTTCAAACAAGGTCGGAACCTCACTGTTAAGCCACCATGCTCATTAAAAACACCGTTTCTAAGCCCTCCAACATGGCTAAAAACGGCATTTTCAGTCTGCTGTACTTCAAAACATACTAACAGGATGTATGCGAAATTCAAACTGCGACCTGCACTGAACTTAGTTGCAGACTTTCCATCAGAAAAATGTTATGGTCACCACTTAATGTCCCATAGTTAGGGCTAGGAATATTTCCCGAGTTCAACGACCAAAATGCTAGAATCCATTACTCTGTGCATACCGAAGCTCTACCATTTGTCCATTGCCGGCTACACATTCAGACAGCAGACAATGAACTAATAGACGGGACTTGAGAACGCATAGGACATTGGATTCTAGTATGCAGGTCATAGAACTCGCGAATTTTTCCTAGCCCTACCCATAGTAAAAACGGTTCAGAGGGAACCTTGCACGCTAGCTCAACGCTGGGATCGTTGAGGCGATGCGGCACTTTATGCCCTCTTCAAGGTCGCCGTTATATCTGTCATTTCTGAGCCTCTAACGCACAGGTAAGCGGCGCCCTTAGGGATATTTTATCAATACCCCGAAAACTAAGAGCAAACAAGTGTTTCCATTCTCAAAACACAATCGAATATAACTAATCATTATTTGATTACGAATTTTAATTCCTGTAGCAACATTTTCCTCATCTCAATGCAGGACATAGTTCTTGTCCGGAAACAATATCGTGAAACGTAATTAATAATAATTTATCATGTACATCCTTATCCTGGTTCTCTCCAGGATTTCGAGGTAGGCAACGCCTTTAAGGGGCCTCCATAGATAGGCTGCGTTTGTTTGTGTGTGTGGGTGTGTGAGGCAGGAGCGGTAAAAGTGCCGTGCTTTACTGTTATCATTTTTCCTATGGGACTTTAAGAGGCGGCCACATTATTTCATTTGTGGGCAGCGTAGTTCTAAGTCTGACGCTTGATTCTACAGTTATGTTTTTAAAATACGATTGTTAATTATCTAGGCACAGCAGTCTAGAAAAAGCCATTTTTTGCCGTTTTGAGAGACCAGAAAATAATATTTCTAATAAACGTGCCGAAATTTTAAAACTATAGCGACATAGATTGAAGTGTGTGTTATTTTTGAAGATATACAGATGTAATACGCGTTAAATAGTTTCGTCAAAAAGAGAATAGTCGTAACTCGCTGCAACGTATTTGAAAGGCAGGTAAGGAGGTCCCTTATGGCGTATGGAAAGGTACGATGTCTAGCGGAAGACTGGAATACTCGATCGTCAATCAAATCTGAACTACTTACCAAATTTTGATGATGATTTTTTTTTGTCAGTGGATATTTTACCAGCGGACGTTTATTTATACAGCTGTATGCGGTAGTACGCTTTGCTTAAGAGTAAAAATTTAAAAACGGAATTTACAAAAGTAAGGGCTTGAAACTACACAGTTTATAAAATGGAAAACTGTTAAGTTTATAATATTTAATATGACAATATATAGGCTTCTATAATAACCGAATTTCAAAAATACTTGCGATTTGATCTGAAAATAATTTCAATATCCGTAAACATCTCATGCAGAGATTTTCGGAGCCAGGCGCTCTAAACATTGAGCTAAACGGCCGGACGTTCACATATTCCGCATGGAGCAGTTTCTATAAACTACATCGGCGGAAAAATTAAAATTCTGAGTGCCAACTTTCCAAAAAATGAAATCAGCGAATATTCACAGATTCCTATTTATAGTACGTGCTGTTGCAAAAACGCATAACTGAGACTGTTTTAGTAACAAGCCTCGTTTCTGACACACATTTTATGAAATGTTACTGATTAGTCAAGGACTTGGCTAAGGCAGCTCCAAAAAAAAAAAAAGGCATAAAGGCAAAGCTTCTTGGATGATAACTTCTAAAGCATTTGCACTAAAGAAAATTAGACCACTTATTTTACGTTAACGTTAGTGTTTTATGCCACACAGTTACGCGCAATAATCTGATGTCACAATGTCTTATTACATTAACATCGACGTGCAGGTTGCAAATTGTGGTGTTTTAACTGTTATACCGCGGAAAACTGAGTTTCTCAGACGGTTTTATGAGCTACGTTTGAGTTGGAGTAAGTAAAAGTTATAGTATATGAAATATTTCACAACTTTAATGGATAAAATCATGTGTACTTGTCCACCCGGTAAATTAATATTTTTTCTTTACAGAGAAGGAAGGATATGTAAATTATTGCGAAAATAATTCTGTCAATGTATCCCAAGGTGTCAAATGCTAACAACTAACCAACTACTACGAACAATAATTTACCAGTAATTAGGATAGTTTACAAGTTGAGAGAACATTAATAATTTTTTGTGTATACATAGGATTCAATCAAGAAAACAACGGCATATTTAGGTAGAATCTTTTAATAATAGGTCGCAGGACAGACGAGGAGTATGAGTATAACAAGCTGTGACCGGTGAGCGCAGATCTTGCAAATTGTAAGGTCGATATTACACTATCATAGTTATGGCACAGAACTGTGATAAAATATAACACATCACAGTTTAATAACAAACACTTATCACAGATGAACTATTACCAAATGTCTATGATAATATGTTATCGCAGGCGGAACATATTATCATATTTGCAGTAAAGACGGCGTCGAAAAGTTTATATGGAAAGATGATGCAACTAAATTATTGATTTCGGAGCACGAAGAATATGAGATGCTACACAACAGTAAACACCGAAATTATAAAAACAGGAATAAGCATGCAGCATTCAGAGTCGAATTGCAAGAGCAATATCACTGAAGGTTGTACACCAATGGATGTGAGGGAAAAAGTAAAAGGTTGACGGTGTCAATATTTAGAAGAAAAAATGAATAAACGCCTTATTTTAGTTCGTTGCTTCTCTAACAAAAAACATATACTGTATTTATAATTAAAGTTACACATACACCAACAGCTAAAACTGCTGTTCATACATTTTTTTTTTTTAACCATTAAAAATGATGGCTACAGGAACCTACGATATTTCCTTGCATCATAATAATATGATCAAAGATCTGCATTGTATAACTATGATACTGTAAGACCGGCTTAAGGAAGCTGAGGAAAATTCGAAAAAACAAAAGCGCGTTTATCAGACGGTCGGGAAGCGTGGCAAAGTAAGTGCGACGCCCTACGTCGGCCCAGCCGCTCTGCGCTCAGGGGGCAACACAATGGCGGAGCAGACGAAGGAACTGTTCCGCAGCGCTGCGCAGCGGCCATTAAAACCGAGAAGAAAAGATATAACCCCCCTTTACCACTATCAACCCTCTGGGCACTAGACAAGGGCACCGGCTGAGCACAATGACCAACCGGGTGAGAGAAAACAGAAAAAAAGAGGCGTGGCATCTAGAATTATTATTATTATTATTATTATTATTATTGCAGCGCGCCGGAGGAAGCGACCCAGGCCCCTTTGAACCGAAGGCTGGGTACATCCAGTCACAGCAGGCTGCTAGTTCCGTGAAGGCGTTGCCAGTCCATGAGGTACACTCGGTCCGCAGCTTCACTGTCATGTATACTCGGCCTGCCGCAAGAAAATAAACGGACCTGTGTCGATGCCCGTAAGCCACAGAACACCTGATGATGATGATGATTGTTGTTCTGCCCGAAGGCAGACTTTAAGGGCTTGTTACTTAATTTTTTTTTTTCAGACTGGTGCCAATAACTCAAATATATTTCTTAACCAAAAACTTTGAAAATATTTGCGACAATGTGCAGTCAACAAGTGCACAATACTGTGGATGCGTTTTTTTTTAATAATGTACCATTCACAAGCAAAAGTGGTACTTTGGGTGAGGAAATCTAAAAAGAAGTCAGAACCAACAAAAAAAAAAAAAAAAAAAAAAAAAAAAAAAAAAAAAAAAAAAAAAAAAAAAAAAAAAAAAAAAAAAAAAAAAAAAAAAAAAAAAAAATCAAATCAGCTACACATTATGACATAAGTTTCAAAATTGTGGAGCAAAATACTATGAGTATTAGGTAGGAAAAAAAATAAAAATTTCCAAATCACTGCAAAACTAAGGAACAAGCTCTTAAACAACAGGGGGCGCCAGGTGATGCAAACAACGACGCGCTCCGAGGCCGACATGGCCAATGAAAGGACTACACAATACACAGCCCTGAACCTGGAGAGGCAACAGTAAATACTTACCTCCCCGGCCGGGAATCGAAACCGGGATCCTTGGCCAAGCAGCCGGACACGCAACATCTAGATGTTGAAAATGTAATAATTTGTTTTCAGTTATAAATGCGAACAGTGTTGCCGGTGGGAATTGAACTATTACATCGAGAAGGCAGGCATAGTCTTGTTTCGTATAACGTCAGTATTTTTTTTTTCACATTTATTTTTATTCGTTGTGCATATTCGATCCAATCTACGTCAACAGTTTTTGTTTTAAAATGAACCGGAGAAGTCTTTTTCACAGTTTGTACAAAATATTTTGTCTTGTGCTGTGATTAAAATTACTTAAATGTTATCATTAAATGCTATGTCAATATTAACTGACGTATTATAGCAGGGCATACGGTGGTTCACCGCATAGGCTGCGTTAATGCTGCCATCTGAGGCACTAATCCGATAGGGCACTAACGTTGTCGCTGACCAGCGTATATAATAGGCTAAGCATATTAAGACTACGCACAAGCAGAACAACTAGCGTGACATGCTGTGTTGCTATTTACTATAAGTCGTTCGGGATAAAGTGAGCACTAAAAATCGAACCTCTGAAAAATATCACTAGCAGTCAATGGATATAATTCAACATAAACTATAGTTCCCGTTTGCGCGAATGGGTGGCAGCGAAATTACGCAATATAGCCCCATGAATTTTTCCTATTAAAATTCAACAATACTGAAATAAATTCAACCGAAATAGACATAGTTGTATTTCATATAATTAATAAACTTTTTTTAGGCAAATTGTATCGATTCATACTGACTCACATGTTATCTTGCAGGCGCAAACATCAAGTGATGTGTCCAGAGAGGTTACATATTTCCCGGCGTCAGCCGTTACGTGCGAAAAAATACGAATTGGCCGAAAATAGAACCTTAGCAGGGCTCTTTTGAGTGCCTAAATGAATCTTCAAGCGGTTTCCACATGAAGATTATTTGAGGGAATTATATTTCTAATTCTTGTACATGTTACCATGCTTTTTTTTTTTAATCCGGTTGGTAATTTACCGTATAAGTACTGCAGTTGAAAAAAAAATCAATTTTCAGGGGCTGCAAAAAATGTTTCTAATAATTCTTCCGAATGTTAAAACTTGCAACGACATTGTTTAAAGCGTATGTTATTCTTTTCGTAGGTATACAAATATATTGCGCATTAAGAATTTCGTCAAGCAAAAAAAGGAATAATTCCAATACGCTGCACACACTTCAAGTATGGGTAGGGAGGGCCCTTAAAAACTCGTCGATAGCGAAATTATCAGTGGCAAAACGGTGGCTCAAACGAAATAAACAAGGGTTCTCAATATAACTATATATTCATATTTACTTATAAAGTAACTGTACCCACACAAATCAAAATGCAGGAAATGCTAAATAAAATTATGAGGAACGGACCATTCGATATTGAAACCGCTTAAAATACAGAAATATATAAAACAAAAGGAAATATTCTAAAACTACACGTGTCTCAATTCTGAGAAAGGCACAGTTTTTTTGACGAGTCCAAAATCTCACAATGAAACAAATAAACTCGCTTGAGTTCAAAGCTTGGGTAAGGTATTATAATTATGGCTTGAATGTGAAAAAAAAAAAAAAAAAAACCTAATTTCTGATGCGCTATCTAAAAAAAATAAATAAATAAATAAATAAATAAAAAATAAAAAAAAATTAAAAAATAATTACTCTCATAATATAAAATGCATTCGGTAGAATAAATGGCTCCCGAAATATGACATTGTCCCGTAACATTTCAAATGACCATCATATTGAAAGAAAAAAAAAACATAGGAAAAATTAATGTATATGGTAAAAATTAATAATACATTGTGAAATGTAATGGTTACATAGTAAACATAGCACTAGTAAGCTCCAACGAATTCGGCTCAGTTATTCAAACGGTTTACAGGCTACACACACAAAGACCAAAGAGAATCTCGAAAATAAGATTAAAAATATTAACGATATCTTAAGAGGGCGTGTTGAATAATGCACCGTTATAAGCATCAGTTTAAATTTAATTTTTTTTTCGACGACAATTTACAAAAATACAAAAAAAAAACAGCAATATTAGATAAGAGTTTTTGCCAGTTTTTTGAGCTAACATTTTTTCGTGAACAACGTATTTTCGAAATATACAATCACTGCCACTTTAATCTCGTACGACAATACATAATTCTGGGTAAATGTTTGCTCATTAAGTTGGCTAATATTATCTAAGGTACTTGTTTTGAAGATTTTCCATATTGCTTTTAAAAAATAAGTAGACTTAAAAAATGGAGGTTTATAGAGTTTATTTATCTACTCCGCGCTCTTAAACAATTGAAGGGTTCAGGATTATAAGCGTACTATCTGTCATTTCATGGAAAATGAGTTAAAGACATCTTCTTATGTAGTTTTGCCCATGGAATATGATCCACCATTTTGTTTAATGTTTTGAAAACTTATAAACCCATAAAACGTGTTTTCATTAACCCACATGTAGTAAAATGTATGGATGTTACAAACTTTATTTTTGTTCTCCTGAAAAGTTATTAAAATGTAGTTAGCACCCTTATAATCCTGAACCCTTCAATTAGAAGAATAAAGGTAAAATAACAGGTCGTGTGTTTATAACTGATATCATCAAATCAAAATGAGAGAAAATAAAATACCTAAATAAAAACTCATGCATAAATGCTATTCCGCTTTATATAACCGCACGCTGCAGGGAAGGCTTAATATAACAAAAGAGTACGGTTTAGCGCTTGTTTGTCAGCGAGATTACAGGAGATTACTCCTCAAGTAATTGATACTCAGGAACATAATCAGCAATCTTCATGAACATTGTTTTATAATTTAATCATACTGGTTCACTTTCTACCTACCACCTGTTGATGCGTGTCGTAATACAATGCTAACTCAGAACCGGATTTGACTGGATTGCCTCAAAATTAACTAAGATACGTCGGCCAAACACGGATTACACTTAACTTACATAAACTCAGCTACGTCTACTTACTAAAACAGAGTAAAGTAACTCCTTGCTAGAATATATCTGGCAGATATATATTTTATCTAGGCCAGCCAATTAAAGGTCTGTCAGAAGTGTAAGCGACATTAAACACAAAAAAAATGACCCTGCAAATTACAGTACATACAAAGCATGTATTAATAAAACACTGCAGTCTGGTAATATTTTTACTAATGAAAATGTATCTAAATATTTATTAAAATCGAAAGTTACAGGAGTTTAGGAACAATACAACATTATATATTTCTAAGTTGCAATCAAAGAAAGTAACAATTTAGTAACTACAACCAGAACCTACGTAAACAATTATCAAAAAAAAATCTCTACGACAAACATTCGTTTAAATCCAAAAAGTGAAATTTAAAACAAAAATCTGACATTTCCTTTAAAAATTCTTAAAATATTATTTTACAGAACCGAAACATGGAAAAGACATGGTTCGGTAAACCAGCACACATGTCGTGAATGTAAAATCTGTACTAGTACGATGATAACAATAAAGCTCAACAAAATATTTTTGTCAAGTAGCTCTCTGAGATTGTTAAGTCATTGGTTCATTTTGATACAGTGCTGCAGGCATCCATTTCGTACAATGTCGAGCAACTGGAAATTAAAACTCCTGTGTGTTTCCCGCGTTCTGGCATGGTCACAGTGCGTACGAGAGGTCGGGGTGAAGGTTGGGTCGGCTGCTCTACTAGCTAGACATACCTGTCGTCTGCCGAACCGAAGAATGGATGAGGTGAGGTGACTGTAGAGAAGCGACGGAATGAAAAAGGCGGGGCGAAAAAGGAGTTCCACGAGAACACCTCGCCAGCTAATAGCGTCCGTCAAATTTTCCGCATGCAATAAATCCGGGCCCGGACCGACCTGAGATAGGACCCGGATCGCCCAGGTGATAGGCGACAGGTCTGATCCCTCGACCAACGCCGCCCTCACAACGTCTACCACTTAATGGAAATAAATAAAACTTATAAATTATGTACGGTGGTGCAATTTTTATATTGCATTATGATTATACGTCTAATAAAAACTCATGTATTCCATGTAGACCTATTATCACATTTAACTTACATCGGTGTTGTGTAAGTGACAATGTTAACGTAATTAAATATTCTCGTCACAAAGTGAGAAGAAACTATTCAAATTAGATTTAAAAAAAACATTCATATAACTTTCCCATGGAGCCCCAAATTATTATAGGTAGTTCGCAATAAAATAGGCCCTTTAGAACACAACCTTGTCTAGAAAAATTATTTAAAATTATTGAATATTGCGACTTCAGGAGTTAACATTTGAGTACAATTCAGCCTATACAATTCGAATAATACCAAGGTTGCTTTATTTGTATTAAAACGTGACAGTAGAATACAAATTATCTGCAGGAAAAAAAAAAAGTAACAAGGTTTCAAAAGTGCTCACTCTACCCCAAACCGCCAGTAGTAGTACTCGAGCCAAATATCATTTCATTAACGGCAGTAATTAAATATACGAAATTTAACAACAATGTGTTGAATCAACACTGACAATTTCAGTAATTTGTATTTTAAAAAATTAACTGTGTTTCATAATTTTCAAAAATTAACACACATTGTTCCTTATACTACGAAAAGTCTAATTACAATTGCAGGAAATGTTGTAGGTTGTACAACAGTGTTTTATAACACAAACCACCCAATCAAATATTTAAATGCAGCAACGTTACCACTTTAAAATTTTAACGTTGAAATCGAATTGATTCTCAGTGCATTTTACAGTATCTCTTTACGCTGTTGAAAGACTAATGTTAAAATTTTCGTTTGAATCCTTTTCCTTTCATTGCGTTTGACGAACAAAAAATACCGAAGCACTGCTAAAACGCAATAGGTACTTTGTTACAGAAGGCTAACTGCACTTTTATGTGGAATGGACTACATACAGCAACACATTCATCTAATGCCTGTTTATAAAATGATGGATGCGGTTCGTTTGTAATTGCTTCATCCGTGACTCTGCCCCAACTGGGTAACTGTACAACGTCAACATTGACGGTGTGGGAAAAAAAGTTAAAGCACTGCCCAAGGAAAAGAAAATATTATTACACGTGCTTTAAGCCACCCCTAGAAACGACGCCCCAAACGGAACTCAATTTGCAGAAGTTTCTAAACCTGACATATAGCCACAGCAATGTAAATTATGCATTATTCATGTTTTGTCCCGAACAGAAAGAATTGAGAACAAAAATAATATAAAAACAAAACAAATGCATCATTCATGCCGTGGACTGCAAACTGATTAAAATGACTACTTTTATTTTGTAGCGTTCATGTGAAAAGGTCGGAACCCGAATAGCAGCGTCCATTTCCGTGTATCGGATACCAGTGGGCCCTTCACACACACAAAGTAAGCCAACAATATGCAAATCGAGTTCCAACAGAGCATCACAAAAAAAAATATTTGAAACACAAGCCAATGTCACTGGCTGCGAAGGGGAGAAAGTTGGTGGTCGATACAGTGCAGTTTGGTCGAGGACTTTTTAAGAGTTGGGGTGGGGCAAGGTGGGACCAGAGGCGGTGAAAGTTTCCGCGGCTCGTTCACTGAGAGGACTGCACTTCAAAGACTTGCAAATTTTGTTATTTTAGTGATGGCAGAATTACACGCCCTGGAGGAACGCGGAATAAAAAATAAACACTTCGGTAAAGGATTCGCCGAATGATAACGGCGCAAGCCATTTGCCAGAGAAAATAACCACAAATACAACTGCTACTCAAAGACAGAAACTTTAATCACTACACACTCTTTATGTGCACGTTTAAGAACGTATGCACAGTGTTATACAAACATCAATAACAATGATGTGTATAAGAACATGCAACATACATAAAACTAAAGTTTAAGTGGAGCAACATTACAGTAGTAACCCATCAATTTAAAAAATACGGAATAGTCTAGTATAAAATATTGAGTAACAAAGGTTCTTAACATTCGCACTTTCGATTCTCATACGTGACTCGTTTTATAACCAGTACGTTTCATGGCCACAAAAACATTGACAGAGGTATAGTTTTACTAACGGCTGGCTTAATTTCAGTATCTCAGGTTCAGTCTACCTCTAGCAGAAACATTATATCAGTGCATAAAGGAAAACTAAACAATATGAACGCGTAGTCCATGTTTACTACAACTGTGTTTCCTTATCAAACCACAATTTTATTTTTATCCATAGACAAATTAACATTAGATGATGAAATTAATTACATTGTAGCATAGTATTTAAAACCTGTAACATGTCGAGATATTCCGATATATCACAACATGTTCAGAGCTGTACATTAATTTCTCCAATGGTCATTATTGAAACTTGACGCTATTGACAGAAACATGTTAAAATGCGATAAGGTGACCATCTGTGTTGCATTTTGCGCGTCTGATGCCTAGACGTGCGCACATCACGACATACCTTGACCTCTAGGCGCAAGTCATTGATCTAGCACGCATGCAGTCTTCTGGCCGACAATTCGACTCTATGAGACGCAATCATTTTGTGACGTTATATTAAATATAAAGCAGTACTGGTCACGCATACACCTTTTTATGATTAGGCACCGAGATTTTCATAGCTAACAAGAGACCAAAACTCACATTTTATACATTTCTACCACAGTAAAATGAGCTTAGAAATTACTGAATGGCCTGAAATAGATATGCACGCTTGTAAGGTTCTCTGAAAGCGTTATTCCTAAACCAATATAACTCACGCGCGTTGAAGCGAATAAACTCATATCTGCCGAACCTCTGCATAACACTCGGCGTTCTGGGCAAGTGAACACCTATACTGCTGTGAGTCTTAATTAACCATTAAGTACTCCTGCGTATATTTTAGAAGTAGACAGTTCTATGTAGCTGTTTCGTGTGTACTGAAGCTTATTTACTACAGTAACATACTTCCGTTTCAGGCTCTAAAGCGTTTCGCCTGTCGTTGGGGACATAATATGTCCTTGGTCAAGTTTATAGGCAAGGCGATTCTTCCTCGGAATTTTGACACATACAGAACCACTATGAGTTTGACGTTCTAGACGTATTATTTTGGCTACATGCTAATTATAACGAGGTAGAGATGTCAACATGTTCATTTTCCGTCTCCCTACTTGCGCTTCAAATGCGTTGCAGTGAGTTACTGCTATTATTTTTAAACGAAACTATTTAATGCGCATTATACTTGCATAGCTACGAAAACTATACACACTTCAAACTATGTCGTTATAGTTTTCTAATTCGGCACGCTTATTAGAAACATAATTTTCTGGGCCCTCAAAATGACCAAAAATTGCTTTTCTTGACTGCCGTACATGGAAAAATAAAAACAGTATTCGAGAAACACACAACAGCAGAAACGAGCGCTAGACTTTGAACTACGGCAGATAAAAAAAAATAATTGGGTCACCACTTTCAAGTCCTATTGGGAAAAAGATAATAGTAAAGCACTGCAGGTAAGTTTAGTGGCTTGCGCGGAGAGGCGATAATGTTGTATTGTATACGCCAGTGAGAGGCATCCTGACCACTGAAATCATTTTATGCTACACACATACACACACATTATCGAGAAATGGCCCTCAAAAGCCTAAAACCTCTAAAATTCGAAAGTAATAAGCAATTTTAAGTAATTTTTATATAACTGTATATTGCAAAGTAATACCGAATATATTAATAAAAATACAACTCACCACACGAAATAACGCTAGGAAAAACAATGTTTATTTGCCATACCATTACATAAAAATATAATATTGCGTAATTAAAAAAAAAACAAGTTACTACAGTACACTTATCAAGACACTTAACTTCTAATTTTTTAATAAAAAATAATTTAAAAAATATGCATTTTAAATAAATTAATTACATAAATGACAGGACACAGCCTAATTTTGTTAAATTATTAGACTGTTTTTATTCTGTAGCTGGCGAACAACACTTGAGAAATGTATGTTCATTTGAAATCGACCAAATTTAGGTTCTCTGATGTTTCATTTTCAGATATCATCAATTCGATACGTCATATAAACAGCAATGCAGTTGGGAATGACAAAATACCAATTAGAATAAGTCGTGACCTGCTGCCGTGTATCTTGCCTACCATACAGCACATATTTAATTCGTCCTTCGTTACTGGTAGGTTACCTACCTGCTGGAAACACGCAATTGTCCGTCCCATTCCTAAATGTAAAGGCAGTCCTAAGTGTGTCCAAGATTTCCACCCTACACTGAGAAAAAAAATTTGTTGGTGCAAACAAAATTTGTTTGAATCAACCAAATCATTTGTTTGTATAGGGGCAATTAGATATTTGTTTGCTCGTACCAAATTATTTTGTTCCCTCGATTTGTTTGAGGCAAATAGCTGGATTTTGTTAGTAGTACCAAATATTTAGCTGGTCATAAAAATATTTCGTTGGACATAAGTGCACATGCAACATTTTAAGAAATACATTTTATAAACTTACAAACAATTTCTAAAATAAAAAATAATAATAATTGAGCCGGGATTTGATCCACTATCCCTTCGCTTGCCTCTCTCGATACATGACCTAACCAACTCAGCTACGAGTGCTTACGTGACAGCAGGATTGTTATTTGTATAGGAATAGTTAATTATAATATTAAATTACAATGGTACTGCTTTATTTTCAAACAATTTTGTCTTCCATCTGCGAAAAGGTAAACGACGTCAAATAATATAACCAAATGATTGCCGTGCACCGCAGTGCAAAGAACGAGACGTACAGCTGCGGTGGTTTTAAAGTTTATAGCATTTTCCTTTGTGATCGAAAGAATTAACCACTTTGAAATTGTTATAGCAAAAATTAAGATACTTTAACAAATCTGATTAACAGTTTCGACGTCCTACTTGTAGCACAAACTTATAATTTGAAAGTTGAGGTATACAGCGTTCGCCATATTTTCGATCACGCACGCCAGCCTGCCATCTTCCGCAAGTCAACCAAATTGATTTAGTTTCGCCAACAAAATCATTTAGTCCATCGAAAAAAAATTTTGGTTTAAAGCACATCACTTATAACTAACAATACTATTTTGTTGACAAAGCTGTAACAAGTTGTTTATTTACACAAAATATTTATTTGGCGTCCTTAAGTAACCAAATATACATTTGGAACAAACAAAGTGCGTTTAAATGAACAATTTTGTCTAGGGAAATAAATACATTTGTTTAGAGGACTCCAAGCTTGGTCTTACCAACAAAATATTGTTTAGCTGAAGCAAACATCACCCAAACAAATATATTTAGTATAATGAAACAATTCTTTCTCTCAGTGTAGAAGTATATTACCTGTACTGCCTAAGGCACTAGAATACTTAGCCAACCAACATGTTCCCTAAATTCTTAAATAAGTATTCTATGTTAGATCAATTTCAGTCTGGCTTCAGGTGCCAATATAGTATCAACAGCTCAAGTGAAAATCATCGACGACATACGTTATGTCATGGACGATAGAAAATTTACTATTTTAGCCATGTTAGATTTCAGTAAAGCCCTTCGATATCGTTAATCACCGTCTGCTATTAAAAAACTCTCTGTAATGTACTGTTTTTCTCCTCAATCTTGCACCTGGTTCGCTTCTTACCTGTCATACCGATTCCAGCAAGTTTTATACGGAAAATTCATTTCTGAAAGGCGGCCTGTAATATCTGGCGTTCCTCAAGGCACGGTTCTTGGGTCATTTCTGTTCTCACTCTTCATTAATGACTTAAATCACCTGAAATTTTGCAGCACTATATGAACGCAGATGATTTTAAGATGTACTTTAGTTCTCAAGTTGATGACATGGACATGTGATGAAAAAGTTAATTCTGATCTATACGAAATCATGCAGTGGTCATTGAAAAATGGACAACTCAAACAGCAAAAAAATCCCAGCAATATGCAATATTGATTGGTTCTAGCAAATTTCTTCGCAAAGTAGATAAATAATGTCCAGTCCAGCTTTCTTTAAATGGCGAGCCAGTGCAATTCCAAAGTAATGTAGCGAACCTGGGTACAGCCATTAACGAAACACTGTCATGGTCAGATCATACCACCGTGGTTCATAAACGAGTGTTTGCATTTGTTAAAACGTTCAAGGAAAATGTTTACGACAAACTCTGAAGTTTACACTTGTGAGATCATTGGTCTTTCCCCACTTCGTCTACCGCGATGTAGTATACAGTGACAAACACTAACCCCTCTTCTACACTTCAAAGGTTACAAAATTTCTGCGTGCGCTTTATTTTTTATTTAAAATATAGTGAACATGTGACGGCTTACTACAAAAAGTTATCCTGGCTTAAAGATTCCACGCCTTAATTCTGTTGTTTAAAACTCTGCAAACTGATCATCCTCTCTGCATTGTTTCCAGTTTTAACTTATGCCCTTTTACCACAATCACAAAACTCGTTCCCGCGCAGCAGGTAAACTCAACATTCCTCCGCACAGAACTAATTTCTTTTCCGTTTCATTTTGTATCAACAGTTTAAAGGAGCGACATGCGCAGGTAGAGTCACTCGCAACTTTTAAAGGTTCTGTTAGTAAGCATTTGCTCCAACTTGCTCACCAGTGATAGCACAGTATTTAATTCACAAATCCGCTTTCAATTTGTAGTACGAACTTTTGTTTGTGTGCGTATTTGATAAATAAATAAAAATTCCTCTTACACTCCCTGCCTCCGTGTCAAGTTACGTGTCACTGACATAACGCTTACGTTAACCTTAGTTATCAGAAGAAAAATTTAAATTTAAATTAATGAAAATAAAGTTGAAAGAATAAAGCAAACACAATCGTGATCGCGCTCTATATAAACCTTGTGGCTATAGAACAGTAGGTTTGAATGCAAAGTGATAACTTACCGTGATCGTAATGCCTGCTCCACTCTACACACTGAAAATCTGATTTATTATACCCGAATGACTCGCTAGAATATAACAATGTAGGTTTATTAACATCATCGTGGCTGAAGCTACCAATTACATTAATAAGAACAAATTCAGTGAATATTTGTATTTTTCCCCCCGTAGGCGTACTAGCACACTTTTATGCCTACTGCTAAGCAGACTTGTCTCAGAGACGCAGTGAAATATGATGGAAAATAACTCACTATCCCGCACAATTGGCCGTTGAGACTATTTTAACCACTACGGAACACTAAACACTAAAAAACACTAAACGTCCCTACGAAAAATATGTTACGTCATTTACGAATAAAGGATTATGGTAAAAGTAATATGTCACGTAAAGGCCATGATCTTTTATTTATAACAATTGCAAATAACTCGTATATTTTTTAACCAAATGCTTTGAAAAAGTTTGAGACTGTGTACAGTTATACGATACACAATTTTGCCAGAGCGTTGTTTTAAAAATAATGTACCGTTTGCTTGCAAAAATTATTTTGCTTCAATTTTGCTTATTTTAGCAACGAAAGTGATATTTCAGGTGGAAAAATATAAAAATCTGTTTGGTGTATTGCAACAGAAAAATTCAGATATAAACGATATTATATAAGTGTTAGAAGTGTAAGAATGAATTTATATATATGTATTAGTTTGCGTTAAAAAATATTTTCGAAACCACTGCAAAAACTAAAGAGCGAAGCTTTAAGACGGAGAAGATGAAGAGAAACTGCTTCCATGACCCAAAGGTCAGAAATCCCTCCGTTATCACTAGCTACAACAGTTATCAGATGAGTAAGAGATCGACGTCTGCAGAAGAAAATCAAGTGCGTTGCTATGTAGCGAGGGAAAATATCACATAGAATTTTCATTAACATTTGGAAACATACAAGATATCTCGTTCTGGCAAAAAAACAGTTTGCATCGCGGACAATGACAAACACGTCATATCGGTAACACGTTTGCCACGGCACCGAAAGGACAATTAAAACCTTTAAAGCCGTAAAAAAAAAAAAAATAATTTGTTCGAAATACTGCCAGTTTTGTGGATGTTACTAGCAGCTACATTATTATCATCCTATAGAAAATATTAGCATGTATCATATTCGCACAACTGTAAATTAAATTTAAAATTTACATAATTACGGCATTATACACCCAACAAAAACGTACAGAGTTCTGAAACTAAATAATTTTCTCTAGAGGTCACGGGACACACGCTAAAAGAATTTGCGGCATTTTTGTTACAGTAAGAAACGAAAACCACTTTATCTCGACTAAATGTTTTTTTTTTCTAAAGCAAATTGTGGCATTCTTTCTGACTGAAACAATACCAAGTTTATAGCGACGCTAAATGTCAGTTTGTCACGGTTAGGGATGATGGTTAATCGCGGGAAAACTTGACTTTTTACTGGGTTTCAACACACGTTCAGCTTACCAGAAAATGACAGGCTTTCGCTTGTACGTGGGGCTGTTATAGGCAGTTCGGAATAAAGTGAGCACTCGAAAAAGCCCTGCTAAAGATCTATTTCCAGCCAATTCGTATCTTTCCGCGTGTAACGGCTAACAAGGGGAAAAGTCTAACCTCCTGGGACACGTCACTTTATGTTTGCGCGTGTAAGATAAATTTTTCAGTCGATAGGTACCTACATAGTTTGATAAAAAAATAAGTTTATTAATGATATAAAATACAATTATATCGCTGTCGGTTGATTTTGTTTCAGTATTGTTGTATTTAAATACGAATAAACACGGAACTATGTTGTGTTATTTCGTTGCCAACCATACAAGCAGTAAAGTGACTATCGGTAATGTTGAATTGTATGTAGTAACAGCTAGTGATATTTTTCAAAGGTTAAATATTTAGTGTTCACTTTATTCCGAACGGCCTATACCTTATTTGACTGAGCCAATAAGAATCCCGCTATTGTATAGTTGACGTCTGTTATTTGTCTGCAGACAGCTACGTTGTGTCAAACGTATATAACCCAATAATTACGGACTGGAAAATTATGCGAATTCAATGACGTGTAGGCTAGAATCCACTGTACTATACATACTCAAGCCCCGACTATTTGTCAACTAGCTGCTACTCAGTGGAACAACAGACAATGAACGAATAAACGGGGCTTGAGTATGTATAGTACAATGGATTCCAGCCTACAGGTAATTGAATTCGCGAAATTTTCCAGTCCCTAACAATAATATATGTTGGAATTGACTACAGCATTTTCAAGAGTTTGCTGGCCCAGAACATTTTCGAGATATACCATCATTAGAGCCCGGGAAATTTCGCGGATTCAACTGAGGAGAGGTTGGATTTCTAAGTCATGTACATGTTGTAAACTATTTCGATCGGGTCATTGTTTATTAAACGTGACCTTGCGGACTCCGAACCAATGGCAGACATGCGTAAAAACGCTCACGGACTCCTGCGCTACATCGTCAAATGTTCAAATGCTCACTCACTGGAGCAGCAGCCAACGAACAAATATAGCTGACGACAGTGCACACAGGACTGTGGAGTCTAGCCTGCTGGGCGTTGAACCCGCGAAATATCCGGGCCTCTAACCATCATTAGAGATCGGAAAAATTCGCGGGTTCATTGACCTGTAGGCTAGCCTCCAAGAACACATGTACAGTCATGCATACAACAGCAGTTCATTGCTTGCTCGCTGACATAATAAAATGGGTCTGAATTTAGTTACATTGTTATTATTGGCTCAGCGTATTCAAGGTGGTGTCAAATAAGTCAACGGCCAATCGTGTAAATAGCACGAACTTACAGCTGCTGAAATTATAGCTTGTGCCTGAAAGAAAACGAGAATCTTTCAGGTCTCTAACCATCATCTCTAGTCATGGTGTATGTCAGCGATAACGAGTGCACGTACCCTTCTATAACACGACGAGCCACTACGACGAGGTGTTGAGTTGCCGCTATGGGAGTTGACCGCAGCATGACCCCTCTCTCGCGGTCCTTGGGTCATTGATTCAAATATTCCAGCGCGGTTCTTTATATACCCACTCGAACGCGCTCTGCTGTACGTCGGAAGTATTACTGAGACATATATTTGTCACATAAAACCATCAAAAATGACGTCGATAATGTGGCCATTTTAATATGCCATTGAAAAGCCTTAAAGAATGCGAGAGCACCTACTTTTCGATAACGGCTAAATACTTGTCATGAGGTAGC
This sequence comes from Medauroidea extradentata, assembly GCA_003012365.1. Classification (NCBI taxonomy): domain Eukaryota; kingdom Metazoa; phylum Arthropoda; class Insecta; order Phasmatodea; family Phasmatidae; genus Medauroidea; species Medauroidea extradentata. The sequence continues at coordinate 46,374 of PNEQ01031697.1, forward strand.
TCACTGCGACACGGAAACTCGCGGCCGTTGATGCTTCCAAACATGATACCGTATGCAGGTCAAATACAAAGTATATCTCAGCACTACTGATGTCAACAGATATCACAGTACTGCGATGCATCTGTTATCTCTAAATATATTCTTAAATCAAAACAGCGATATCTAAATGGTGCTGTATCGTGAGAAATACAAATATATTGCAACATGTAAGTAATATTTACCTGGTAGCCGAGAGGCAGTCGAAAACCCATATCGATGTTTGCGCAAGGGATGGCCGACAGAGAGCGAAAGAGAGAGACGGCTTTAATTACAACTGCTACCTGCCCCGTGACGTCATTCCTCTTCGATCACCCCCACAAGCACTTTGCACTCCCTTTTCCTGGCAACATTCCCTCCCCTCACCCCCTCAACCTTACAGCACCAACGTCCCGCGCGACCCTCGGGTCAACCCTTTCCAGACGACATCGGCACAGCCGGCCGTAATGGCAGTCGCTCATCACGACTCGGATCTAGCAGCCGGTAGGTAGGTTACTGCGAGACGACACGTCACCCACTAAACTGGTTCAAGACGCTGCATCACCTCTTTTATTAATAATATTAATTTTTGTTTAAGAAATGAAGGCTGTGACGAATAACCGGCAGTTTTTCCATACAGAAACATTACATTTTACTATTAATAGCGTATTATTAGTTTAAATCGGTACTGGGAGTTTTTAGTGTCTATTATTTGGTAAGAGAACGTTTATCTTAAAATTTAAATTAGCTTAATTTGTTGATGGTTACGCTTTAATTTTTCGAATACAATGTACGTAATGAAAGGTACAGTAATTAGCTATGCCCCTATTGAAATATTTTCAGTTAAATCTTGCCAAATGAATAAGTGACACGGGCTCTTAAGGCAATGTTCTCTTGTTTCTACAGTTTTTGCCATAATTAAATTCAAGCTTAAACGAGAGCAGATAAAATAAATCTCTTTGGCTTTTTTCCCCCACCAAACTGGGCTTTGCCGAACTTTTTCCAGACAAGAAATGCACGGTTTCGACTACTAAGGTAATTAACAAAGATTTGTTGAAGATTGGACGTGCTTTACCTTTCAGTTCATACCACTTTTTTTTTTTTTTACAAACGTAGTATTGTAGTTCTGATGAATCTTTATTTTAATTTGATACCACAAACCTATAACTGGTTACAAAATGTTGACCCCTCTTTTTACGCCTCCTTTTTTCGCAGGTGACTCTGAAAGAAAAGCCTACTACACACGTACCAAAAATATAATACATGCTCTTGGCTACAAGATGACAACAAAATTTAAACTTCACTAGTACGTTTATCAAACAACGACCATAGTTATTTAATCTTTAACATAGACCTACTAGTATAACGTAAATGCTTAGATTCGTTAAACATACATTTTCGTATTTTTCGATTATTTTTAGCAAAAAAAGGGGATTCCAGAAAATAATTGTACCCAAAAAATTTTCTCATTGTCCTGTTTACAATACTATTCGACTTAAAACTGGTTGCGATTCGACGATCGGATTTTAAAAAAATTCAAGGAAACCTCACAGCAGTCCGAGGGCTTTGTTGGATAACAGAAGCCGCATTTACATTTAAATGTGCGGTTGAGCTGTAGTTAACGAAGCTAGGATACGCCAGCTGGGAACCAATAGAGATGTAGCCTCTGCACATACAGCGTGTACGCCGACCGACACATCAAACACGCAAACATGACCCAGGTTAAATAAATATTACCTGCGGCAGTAGTTTGACCAGTGATCGTCTCTGTGATTGTTACGAACGCTGTCTGCTGAAGAACTGCAAGTAGGCCTATGCAGTACAGCTGGAATAACAAGGTTCCAGTCAATTTATACTTTACAGCAGAATTAGGCCGGGATTACGATGCCTTCACTTTCACGTTTACGTAATACGTAATCAACTGAGGTACGATATTCCGATTATTCACGTAAGCTGCAAGCAGGCTATAAAACACCGTGAGAGAGCTTTGAAATTAATAGTCAAAGATAACATGAGACAATAGAATACATTAACTCCTCCGAAATGTGATTGGCCGAGGCGATATAACTTCACGTTTGACATTAACTTAGAAGCTTGACATCGACAAGCTTTTCGTTACGTGAAAGTGAACGTAAGAATAGTGGCGCGATCGAGATAGGGCCCGTTCAAGTACGTTTATCAAGGTGTTTCCTGCTTACGTGAAAGTTAAAGTAATGTGAAAGTTAAGGCATCGCAATCCCGGCCACAAGGGCGCCGCCTACCACGCGTTTCAAAAACGTTGCAGTGAGTTCATATATTTTTTTACGAAACTATTCGATATGTGCCCATTGTGCCAATGTCTGAAAAGGAAACACACTTTGGATAGCTATGGAATGTCACTGTTAAAGACACAATACTCGGACTGTCTAATCTAAGAAAACTAAAGCTAATAGAAAAACATAAATAAGCAGAGTATGCTTTAGTCAACCCGATATATATATACACAGCATAAAATTCTATAAATGGAATCGGTTCAAATAAAAAACGACAAACAGCTAAAATAAAAAAGCAAAAGAAAAACCCAAGACACCACCAAGTCAGAGAACCCAAGTTTCAGGTCTGCTTTGGCAAAGGACAAACCGAAAAAAAAAAAAAAAAAAAAAAAAAAAAAAAAAAAAAAAAAAAAAAAAAAAAAAAAAAAAAAAAAATGTATGGCCCACAAAATAAAAATAATAATACGACACACCAAAAAAATAGGCGAAATAAAATCAATATTATATCAGACACGAACAGAAAAACAAGCGACACTAAGATGAGGCGAAACAATACACAGTTGTTTTCCAGACAGACAGTAGAACGAGTCGCACTCGTGTTCCTGAATCCTGCGTGTCTCTACCTGATGACGGGAATATATTCCAGTTCCCGAAACGTTGTTCGCGTAGTATGCTTATTGAGCGCCAGTTTCTGGACAACACTAGTATATTACCTACGCTGTAATCGCAGTCAACGTCTGAGGATGCAAGAATATATGTTTAATTATTATTAACATAGCAGTATTCGAGTGTATTCTTTAACAGTGAACAGCTAATAATGTTACGAATATCGGGAAACAATAAAAAAAAAACTTTAGTCATCCGTTTTTTGACAACAGTAACCGACACGGAAGAAGAGGTCATCAACGACAATTCTGGTCGCACGGGAGTGCACACAAAAATACAATATTGTTCTGTGTTACAGGCGGTTTGCGATAAAGTGAGCACTTTTGAAAGCTTTCGTGCCTGGAACAATAATTAAAAAAAAAAAGTTTATTGTGACCTAGGAAGTAAATTTCTGAGTACGGTACAATCTACACACTTTGATTGCTATTGTAATGGAATCACAGATATTTATTTATTTATTTATTTCTATTGTTTATTTAATTATGATTATTTCTTGTATTTTAATTTAATTATTTTAGTTGATGAACATTTCTAATTTGATGACAGTTGATGTTAAAATTTAGTTTAAAGTAATATTTAAATGTCAAAATTTTTATGTTTTGATTCAATTCTCTATGTAATTGTATACTCAGGAGGTTTTTATGACTTAGATCTAGAGATCAGATCCTGTACTACTTAAGTACTTTCTCCAAGTTGGAAAGAATGTTAGGTATTTTCTATGAGACTAGGGCTAGGACTGACGCTATTAGCGAAGGTTCGTTCTTCTATTTTTGACTCCCGAAGCAG
>PNEQ01031701.1:5479-78754 GCA_003012365.1 Medauroidea extradentata
TCTGTTTGGCTCCTGCATGTTACTACAGGTTTCCTATTGGCCTGGCTGCCGACTAGCAGAGCAGCTGCCTCACGCTGATTGGCAGTAGGTGTTTCCGCCATGTTGCTGGCCAGGGAAGCCATTTTGCTGGCGTGTGTGACTGAGTTCGCCTTCCTGCCGACTATTTCACTTCTGTATTCCTAAATATTCTGTGGTCACGCCGAACTATGTCATAGAGACCTATTTCAACTGCACCTTAACCCTACAAGACCGGCCTACTAGGCCCAAGTCATGTCCCAAGCATGATGTAATGTATATTATTGACCTCTGTAATTCAGTTAATCCCCGGAGTTTGGCCTGAGTATATAAGCCCCGAATCAACAGATTTGGTAGGAAGTTCGCAACTGGTCGTGCTAGAAGAAGGTGCTATGCTTGTGGAGAGAGACTGGTGAAGGCATCTTGGTGATGTCAGAGTCTACTGTGACACTGCAGGAATATAGCTTCGGAGCAGTATTGGACGAAACAAGAGGATTGCTGCTGCGGGTCGACAGACAACAAGGAGGTGCGCGACGGGAGTCTAACCGAAGACGTCAAGAGTGATGACAGTTGTGCACTCGGGGTGCTGCACAGCACACGTTGAGCCATAACCACTTCGGACTGTTAAGGTTGGACACTGTCACTATTTGAGAGACTGTTGATTCGGTATATGGCTGAATTTTTATTTTGATTTTCACTTTTTAACTAATTAATGGTAAACATTGTTGTTCTTAATTGCCAAAGTTAATTAACCTTTCTGTGGCACAGTAGGAATTGTGGCACAGTAGTAATAATTGTACGTAATAAGAATGCTGTGAAAGTCAAAGTTGATTACTGTTTTGTGTATTTCGTAAGCTTTGTGAGCTAGTAGTAAATCAAGAACTAATTTGAACACTTTTATTCTAATTATAAGACCTCTATCCCAAAGAGCTCAGAGAATTGACCACATGTAAATTTTTGGTAAACTTGTAACAATATATTCTATACAAGATTGGTGAGTTACGAATATGTTGTCAGATTTAATTTATAAATGATCCGCCCTATTTAAAAATCAAGCAGATATTTGTGTTGTCATTCAAAACCAGGAAAGTCCACGCTACTGATATTGTGTATTCACGTTAAATGTTTGTCAATATAATTGTCTAATGTAATTATCTAGGATTGCTGTTTTCAAGATACAGTATTTCCATACAAACTGTAGCAAAAAACACGTATATTTAAAATGTTGTTTTTACCGTTTATTTATCTATCATACACTCTTTAATCAGTAATTGGGGACCTAAAATTCAAACCATGTTAACTCCCAAGTTTTAAGAAATAACAATAATAGGTATTGTCTTTTCGCGTGCAGTTATATATGTATATATATTAAACGTTTTGCTAATCAAAATGCAATAATTCGACTACAGTTGGTACCTAACATATTTAAGATATAAATATATGCATACCTAGAGATGATGGTTTATCGCGGGAAAACTTGTCTGTTTGATGAGTTTCAACACACTGTCAGCTTATGAAAAGATTACTGGATTTTACTTTTACGTAGAGCTATTCCCTATTTGACTAAGCCAATAACAATCCCGTTATTGTAATATGTGATGCCTGTTGTTGGTCTACAGACAGCTACGTTTTTTCAGCCGTACATCACCCAATCATACATGTTGCAAGAAACTATAGCATTTTCAAGGGTATGTTGGCCTCAAAACATTTTCGCGATATACCATCATTAGGGCCCCGGTAGTTTTCGCGAAAATATTTTTGCAGCACTTTATTTCAGTGCCTCACGTGCGCACCTGCAGCTCTGTTTTGTGGTCAGTGATTGGATGCCGTAACACCCAGCGTGTGGAGGTTAAACCTGCAAATCACAGACGTGATGTGTCACAGTTATCCATGCACTGATTGGCACAGTCAAATTAATAATGACTAGAGCCACGATTTTATGGCGAAAAGATTATTGCACCATTTGGTTTCCATGCCTCATGTTCACATCCGCAACTCTGTTTCATGACTTGTCTTGAGGTTCCACTGACAAATCACAGACGTATTACGTCACAATAGCCTTATTGTTATTGGTGCAGTCAAATGAGGGACGTGTCTGAGCAAAGACACGCTGCCAATAGCCGTGAAGCAGAGATTCCGAGGTGCACGCGAGACACTGATACAAAATGTTGCAAAAATCTTTTCGTGACAAAATCGTGGCTCTAATAATGACTCTGCACAAAAACACTCTGCCAATAATCATGAAGTTGAGCTGCAGGTGTACACGTAAGACACTGAAACAAAGTGGGGCAAAAACCTTTTCGCGAAAACTACCGGGCCCTAACCATCATCTCTATGCGTACCATAACTATATTAACGTTTTTTGCTAATTCCTTATTTCTGGAGTTAGCATGGTTTGTAAATCAGGTTCCTAATTATATTCCACGTATGGCGGAAGTACGTACAATAGCTAGTAAGACGAACCCTAACGCAGCAGTTCAGAACCGCCCAGCCGTGTGGCAACGAAGTATGACGTACGTTGCTCAAACCTCCCACGCGAACAGACAACCCTCTTCACACTCGTCGAGGCAGTGAAAGTAGGACGTGTGTGTGTAACTACGGCGACGTTTCAAAACACCGCGCCCCGTGTAACGACTTCCGGTTACGTCGGGGCCCGGAACACAGCCGAGCGTTCGTTCCACTCTGATAACAGGAGCTTCGGTTCGCTTGTGTCAAGGGCCGCGTTTAACGGTTCTACTACGTCAAGCTATTGCTCTGTAAGTGCCCGGGCCGGGGTTGGGGGGGGGGAGGGAATAAACCCTCAACGAACCGCTACGCTCTGTGAACATAACCTGCCTGATACTATTTCCGCCGCAAGGAGTTCACTGAGCGGGGCGACGCAGCAATAACATGATTGACTCGCGTTCGGAAAGACCCGAGTTCGATTCCCGGCTCCGGCCATCTTTATTTCTGTTTTCCATGGTTTCCCTAAATCACTCCAGGCGAATAAGATGGGATTGGTTTCTTAAGAGTTAGTTGGACCTAAGGGTTTTTTTTTTCTGTTTGAATCAAGAAAACGGGGAGGGCGATAAGTCGACTCCAATGCGTGCGTTCAACACCGCTTCGCCTCTAAGCGCATATATCTACTAAACTAGCGTAATGTTTTCGTTGAAAGTGTTTTGCAATAAGACTTTAAGCGGTGACCATATTATTTTATTGGTGGAAATTGTTGAAAGTGTTTTGCGATAAGACTTTAAGCGGTGACCATATTATTTTATTGGTGGAAAGTATGAGGTAAAGTCCAATGCAGGTCGCCATCATTTTGTTTTACAATTACGGTTGGTAATTTTCCAGACACAGCAATCTAAAAAAAAGTCATTTTTACCACTTTTGAGAAGCTTGGTAATTACGTTTTTAATAAGCTAGCGGTATTTTTAAAACGCTAGAAACACAGTTTTAAGTGTGTCTTCATTTCGTAGACATACATATTGAAAACCCGTTTATTAGTTATGCTTGAAAAAACACTTTTCGTACCACGCTACATCACATCTCATGCGCCAGGTCCAACTAACTAACTCTTAAGGGGAGTGTTAAACCATTTTATTGAATTTTAATTTTTTTTTTTTTGCCTTAACAGTTCTTCTAATTGTATTATTAAAATTTTCTCTTCGACAAAGCACAGTATATAATCTTGGCAAACTGCTTGACATACATAGTAATGAAATCTTTCATTAATATGTCGTGTATCACTGCAAGAGAATTCTTGAAAGTTAACCTATAATTTTCTTGCAATGATTCTGCATGATAAATTGATGAAAGTTGTATTTATTATTTACGTCAAGTAGTTTACCAAGAATATATCCTACACTTTTAATAATACAACTTTAATAATATTATAGCTAAAAAAATTTAAATACAATAAAATTGTCTAACACTCCCCCTTAAGGCCACGATACATCCTTTCTACTTCATCCACGATCATTATATTTTATTCCCAAACGAGAGCAGGTGTCGAAAAACTGTTGCACAGTTTTGTTAAAAATTGTTTTTACTATGTGTTCAGATTTTTACAAGACAAGAAATTCTATAGAATTCGGTAAGTAGTACAATAATCTGAATTTTTTCAAATTGCATAATTAGCTTAAATATTTTTTCTTTTGTCACGAAAAAAATAATAAACATAGTATGTCCCATTTTTAACAAAACCATGTAACAGTTTAGTCGATATATGCTCTCGCTTAGGTTTTAAAAAATTATAATCGTAAAAGCAAAAGAAATGATGTATCTTGGCCTTAACAAAAGCCTTGATCGACTCCTCTCCCAGCTCCTGTCATTGTACTAAGTTGTGTGTATCCGTCTATAATGACCTCGCTGTCGACAAGGCGTTAAGGCCATGATATTTTATTTATTTCAAACAATTACAAGTAACTCAAATATTTTTTAACCAAACGCTTTGAAAAAATTTAAGACTGTGTACAGTCATACGATACACAGTTTTGCCAGAGCGGTTTTTAAAAACAATGTACCCTTTGCTAGAAAAAAATTCGTTTGCTTCATTTTGGCTTATTTTGACAATAAAATATGTGATATTTCAGGGGCAAAAATCTAAAAATCCGTTTGGTGTATTGCAACAGAAAAATTAAGATACAAACGATGATATATAACAGTTAAAACTGCCAGAATGAATTTTTGATATATGTATTAATTTGCGTTAAAAAAATATTTTTGAAACATCTGCGAAATTAAAGAGCGAGGCCTTAAGTCCACTTACCTTGCGAACATTTATTTGTATTCTTAAAGACTTTGGTCATATCACAAGTATTTTCCTTATAAAACTATTTTGGTGAAGTTACAATGTTAAAAAACTTACGAAGGAACAAATTTCTCGGAATTGGCATAGTTATGTATATCTTATGGCCTTCGATACACATTTTGCTGGGATAAAATTACTAACATTATAAACGGCATTCTACAAAATAAAATGAAGTTAATTGAAGAGATTTTGGTCAGCACTTAACTCGTAGGTCTTAAACATTACTGAAGGGTGATATGATGAATGGAGTAGCGTAGGAATAAAGAGGCTGGGAAAACAAGAGATCCACGAGAAAACACGCTGACCAACGACATTGTCCGTTACGATTCCTTTATGAAAATATTCGAGGACCGACCGAATCGAACCCGGATCGCCTTGGCGGGAGGCGAATGATGTAGACACTGCGCAAACTGCGATTCTTAGGAAAAATAATAATAGCCATGCACGCTTGTTGAGTTGCTATAGGCGGTTCGGAATAAAGTGAGCACTCATAAAAGCCCTGCTAAAGTTCTATTTTCAGCCAATTCGTATTTAACCGCGCGTAACGGCTATAAATACGGGAAATATCTAACCTCTCTGGACACGTCACTTCATGCTTGCGCATGTAAGATAAATTTTGCAGTCCGTATGAATGGATACAGTTTGATAAAAAAAAAGTTTATTAATTATATAAAATGCAATTATGTCGATTTCGGTTATTTTGTTTCAATAATGTCGTATTTAAATAGGAAAATACACGGAACTATATTGCGTAATTTCGCTGCCAACCATACAAGATACAAGTAGTAAGGCAACTATTGTATATGTTAAATTATATTCAATAACAGCTAGAGATATTTTTCAAATGTTAAATTTTTAGTGCTTACTTTATCCCGAACGAGATATAGCACACTGTGTTAACAAACGTGTAACGAAGTAGCGTAGGTACACTCTAAAAATATTTTGAGCGCTAAGAAAGTAGGTATGGTAGAATTGTTTCCGAGACATCCGTGGTAGCACTCCTAAACTTTTTTTATAAAACAGTCAAATGTATACTAAAGTTACCAGATTTGTATTGTAACAACTGTAAAAGTTTACATATTTACAAAGCTGAAGTATGGTAACTGTCCCATACTGCGTTTAAGTTAATTACTTACTAAACCTTATAGGAAATTTTCTACAGTATATATATATAATTTAATTAAAATTTTATTGCAACTAAACATTTCTTAGCTAACACAAAGACAGCAGCCGCGCGGGGAGGGGAGCAACTGGAGTGAGGGATATGAACGCGGGTAGACGCGTGAGGGCAGACTTCGTTGACAGTTGTGTCCGTTATTTAAATTGTTTATGCGCTTGTACACTACAAGTTTTCTCTAATTGTATTAAATTGTGGTTTCTTGATGCCTAGAATCACCTTAGTTAAGGTATTTAGATTTGTTTTACATGACATCTGTATTCATTTGTCAATATATTTTCGAGGCGTCGCTTTAAGTCACCGTTTTGTTTATTTTTATAAATAGGATTACTTATGTTTATTTGCAATTAAGGTGTCGCTTTAGGCAGTTGTGTTCAATTGTAAATTGGTTTAATTTGGTATTGCTACATCGTCGAACTAGCGAAACTTCAAATATAAGTCGAAAATATAGGACATTTCGAAAAAATTCATAAAAGCTTGGTTGGCACCGACTTCAGAAATAACAATAATTGTATATTACTGTCGTAATAGTTTGATCGTATTCTAAGTAGTCTAAAAATACAGTAGTTATTTTTAACTTTTTAGTGAATTTTTAGAGTAATTTTTTTTGTTGGTGTTATTTTTGTTTAAAATTTTTTATTTCTAGATTTTTACAGAGTTCCGGTGCTTACCTTCCTCATTCGTGCAGTTTGTCGTTAAGGTGTTCCGCTGTCCCTTCGCAGTCCAAGTCAGTCCAGAAAGTCCTTGACCGTAGTTAGGTATCTACCTAGTCTTGGATCGTCATAAACCTACCAATATCACAATCACTATACGTTTTATATTTGATTTTGAGGAGTTTCCTGGTCTATCTTCAAAATCCAAGGTCCAATGCCAATGAAATTAAATTGAAGCCCACTTGAAAATATTCCCTTTCCAACAAAAAGAATTTTCCAAATAGGTTTATAAATGACGGAGATTTGAGGTAAAAAGCTTAAAAAAAATACAATCGAATTTATAACCTCCCCCTTTCTTTGAAGTTGGTTAAAAGCAAGCAATGGCAATGTGCGTTCTATTATATTTTCAATGTCTGCTGGAAGATAAAGATTGTGGTAACAGTAAAGTATACGTTTGCCATTAAAATATGTTGTTATATTTACGATGGGGTTGTTTATTTAAGACGAACTGTGTGTTTCGAAAACTATTTCCCTTGCTACAAATAAGATAGTATGATGACCAAAAAACGGTTTGAATGAAAAATTAATAATAACGAATAAATAATATTTTAGCTCGTTTTTGCTTTAAAACTACGTTTCTTTATTACCTACGTAAAGAGCGTCTTTGTCAATAAATTAGCACAATTTTGGAATTATTTGTTTATTCTAATTTCTCAAATAATAATATAACTACGATTGAACAAATTTTTTTAAGCAAATACAAGAGCCGTACCTTTGTTACTAGAGTTGAAGTTTCTATTTTTTAATACCAATATAATTATTAAAAATACGAAATTCATCGAAATATTGTAATATAGCACCATTTATTTATAAAACATATTATTTTATTCAACAAACAGTTTCACTTTAGTAACCGAAATGTGTCATTTGTGAATACATATTTGTATTAAAACCTTTAAGTAACTTAATTGTTGTGATAAAACCGACTAAAGGCAAAGCTTGTTTTTGTATTTTCTATCTCTATTTCTCACAGATACTCCTCTCTTGTCAATATCTACCTAGGTTTCCACCCTCAGTGTGTCTTCTCAGACGAGAACTAGCCCAGCTGTCGCACCAAGAGTACGTCCGTCAGGCGATGAAAGGACGCTCCTTAATAGTCCAAAGGTTATGTTACAGAAAAGTTATTTGTCACTGTATGTAACGAAAATATTGTAGGAAGCAGTGTAAAAATTATTTTTTAATTTACCATACCGCTGTAGGCCTATAGCAGTGTTAAAATCGAGGAAGTGAATTCCACACCATGCAAATTTCAAAATTTAAGAATTAGCAAAAAAGGATAATTTCTTTACCATGTGCATTTATTTCTATGTGAAGTATGTAACTGACCAGAGTAAAAAATATTGTATTTCAAATATGTAGTAAAATTTTTATGATAGGTGTGAATGCACACGAAAAGATATTACTATTTATTACTATTTCATACGTTTTGGAGTTAGCATGGTTTCTAATTTAGGTCCTTAATTTGATTCTATACATTGATGATAGAGTTCGTATACATTGTGGGGTCGCGGTGGCCGAGTAGGGGTCCCGGGTTCGATTCCCGGCCAAGGAGGTGATATTTACAGTCACTTCCTCGGGTTCAGGACTGGGTGTTTGTGCTCGTCTTGTCTGTCTGCCACACGCCAAAGTCCAATTACGTCACTTACACGAAGCAAAAAGTCACTGGGGATTATATGACATAGACTCACTTAAAGATGGGAATGTTTGGTGCAGTGGTGAGGCCTTGCCATTGTATCAAACATTTAATTTAAAAAAAAAAAAAAGTAGTCTGACGTCTCGCCTCCCACCAAGGCGACACGGGTTCGATTCCCGGCGGGGTCGGTCCCAGGATTTTCGCATGTGGGATTCGTGCCGGACGATGCCGTTGGTAGGCGGGTTTTCTCGAGGATCTCCCGTTTTACCCGCCGTTTCATTTCGGCGCTGCTCCAAACTCCATCTCATGTCACCCCGCCCTAAAGACCTTAAGGTTGTTCACGTGGCAAATATTCATAATTTTATATTTGCTTGACATAGTGTTAGTTTTATAGACGTTACTTGTGACTACATTTTCCACTTGTATAAATTGTTTAGCTCTCATAGTTTTCCCATAGCGGCAAGCCTTAGTCAGAATTTTCAAGGTACAGGAACATAGGTTTAACGAAAACCAAGTGACTTGCTCGAATGAAATAATTTACACTGAAATAAGATATAATAAGCACTATGTTAAAATATTTGAAACACTCAACGTAGTCATTTTGTCTTTTTTAAAATTTGCCATAAATGAGGTAAATTTTCGTCATTTTCATTTTTTTTTTTTTTTTTAAGTACAAATGAATTCCATTCTGTGTTTTTAAATCTTTTTTCATAGTGCCCATTATATCTAATTTCAGTGTAAATTATTTCATTCGAGTAAGTCACTTTGTTTTTGTTGAGTCTATGTCCCTGTAACTTGCAAATTGTGACTTTGACATGCCGCTATGGGAAAACTATGAGAGCTAAAAAATTTATACAAGTGGAAAATGTAGTCACAAATAACATCTATAAAACTATCACTATGCCAAGCAAATATAAAATTATGAATATTTGCCACGTGAACACCCTTAATGTGGAGCGCTGACCAAACTGTCTCACTCTCACATCACTCACTCCTATACGTTGTTAGGAAACATTAAAATATGCTGGTGCCACCTTACTTTCAATGGTAACAATGATCAACAGTTGTTATATTCACAAGCACAAAGTATGGTAAATGTCACACACCGTGCATGAGTAGAAACTTGCCGTACTGTACAGGAAGTTTTTGCACAGCGTGCGCACTGATGCGCCTCTGGACAGGCAGCGGAACGACTCGTCCGAGAGTACGTCGCGCATCATACTTGGGCAACGGACCGGGGCCGGCCCGCTGTGCGAACGGTGCCCGGTTCTATCCAGCTGTCAGGCTGCTAGCTCGAGGGCGGGCATAAAAACCCCGTAGACACACTACATACGACAGCAGACACGGCCTGGCTGGGCGGATCCGGGATCACGAGGGACCTGTCAGTGAATCCGCTATACGCCGACGTGGCACGCGATATTTGGGAAACAGCGAGGGAGACGAATACTTTACAGAGAGAAAAAAATATATAAATCTATGTGTGTATGTATGTTTCCTATGGACTCCAAAACGGTTGGAGCGATTTTGATGAAATTTACAACCAATATTCAGATTAGCCCAGAAAGTGATCCTGTGAAGTTGGGTAGCGAACAGATCAACAGAATTCTTTTTTCTTTTTGCCAATTTTGTGTCATATTTTCCCTAGTTACGTAGGATCGAGACTTGGAAGTTTGCGGAATGTCTTGGTTATACATAATTAGTGATTTTCGGGTCGCATCTAGATACGTTACAGAGACTAGTGTAGTCAAGAAAAGACAGGCAGCAAGCCCCTCGATGCAGCGTTGCCACATTCAAGACTCCAACCTTCTACTAAAGACGGCCACGTACGAGACTGTAGTAAAACTACTTGTCAAAGAGAGAAGTAATTTAGTTCAATTTTAAAGATGAAAAACGAATTAATTTTGGCTTTCAAATTGTCAGCATCATGTAACTTGAAATTCACGACAGCTCTGTGATTGGTAGATCCGGCGATTTTTGGTGAAAGGAATTTTGCAACGTATTGTTTCTGATACACAACTCTGCTTCGTGGTCAGTGATTGGATGTTTTTATCTTTCATTGTCTCGGTGTTCGACCTTGAAACTTCAGACGTGTGGTGTCGTAGTAACCTCTTGTTCTGATTGGAGCAATCAAGAAAGTGACACATTTACAACCGTGGTGCAGCTCTGTAGATGTGCACATAAAGCAATGAAACAGGAACTCTTAATCACCAAAAATAACTGTAGAATCCTCCCTAGTCTGTTATACGAAGGCCTGTAGCCATTCACGTCAAGGCGTCTGTTCTTGCGAGTATAAGTCACTGAATTTAAGGATGTTGTCAAATAATAACATGAAATTTCACATCTCACAAGTGCGTCATTTAGCGGGTATGGGGAAAAGGGGGGCAAATGACACCCCTGGGTTTAGAAGGAAAAGTCACTGTCACAAAAAAAAATCTTGCATCCCTCCAAGAAAATCCTTAAATGAAGCCCCTGACTCGTAGATCTGTCAGAGTGTATGACCTACAGGTCACGCGAGCTAGGAAAGGTCCTGGCGATGCGCAGAGGAGAAGTTTCCCCCTTCTTCTACACCCAACCAGTACGCGTGTGCGCAACTGCTGATTGGTTGTAACTGCTCATCCCACACTCAGGGCTCCGTCATTTCCCCTCTTACTGGCTGGGATGGGAAATGTGGGGCGTGTAGCTGCGCAGTAGATACCATTTTACGTCCGCTTCGCCAGTCTCTCAAAACCTTTCCTAGGCTGCCCGACTTATACGTAGATTTCAACAGGGCTGAACAGTTTTGTTAATATGTTGCCCTAACTTGTTACAACCTCGGCCACTGGTGACTCGTAGAGACAGAAAAATTTCGCTGCAGTCCATCATTCCTGCGTGATAGATTCCACACTTATATATACACATGTGTGTGTTATGATGCTCTGCTGTGTCTCTGCTGTGAGCAACAAGCTCTTAATGCCTGCACAAATCTTAAAAATTCGCTTTTTCTCGCTAAGGTAATTATTGAACACTGCAAAATATTTGGTATTCCCCACAAAAATGTTTGGTAGAGACTAAATAGACAAAATATTTTGTAGCCACTACAAAACAGTTTTTTTTTCTGAGAACATATAGCGATATTCAGAGTATTGTACTTCCGAGCAATTTACTTCCCCATATTTTGAGTAGATACCGTTTCAAATACCCAACTTCAAAGGCTTATTCATTTGTTAATAGCAAGTTCAGATACAAGTGTTCTATATGTTTTGTGTTTGTTATTTACTCATGAATTACCTTCCGTGATTTGTCGGACAAATTCAAACCCACTCTATATTACTGGCGTATATTTAACTGCTTCTATATTGTTGACCCAGAGCCCTTCATTAGGTCTCAATAATGGGCCAAATATGAAAGTAGCACGAAATTACAGTAGTTTTAATGCTAGCTTTAAGGGGATGATTCACCTCAGTTTTCAACGTTATTTACTATTTTTAAAACGCACAGCAGGATTCGGTGTAGCGTTAAAGAGCCTAGATCATAGGCAATACTACATACATGCGTGTTTTGTTGTTCTCGGAGAAGAGGTGAATGTGGGCTTTCACTGTAGGCAGAGTTAACCATACATAGATATGATGGTACACAGCAAAAATATTTTGTGCCAGCATACCCTTGAAAACACTGTAGTTTCTTGCAACATATATGATTACGTGATATACTTAAGACACGACGTATCTGTCAGCAGTCCAAAAACTGACATCAAATATTAAAACATCGGGACTTTTATTGGCTCAGTCAAATAGGGTAACAGCTCCTACAAGCTAAAGCCAGTAATTTTCTGATAAGCTGACCGTGTGTTGAAATCCAGCAATCAGTCAAGTGCTTCTGCGATAAACCATCATTAGAGATAATGATTTATCGCGGGAAAACTTTACTATTTTTTCTGGATTTCAACGTAGGTTCAGCTTATCAGAAAATTACTGGCTTTCGCTTGAACGTGAATCTGTTGGCCTATTTGACTAAACCAATAAGAGTCCCGCTATTGTTTTGGTTGATGCTTATTACTCGCCTGAAGACAGTTACATTGTGTCAGACGCATAACACCCAATCGTACATGATTCAAGAAACCACAGTGTTTTCAAGGGTATGTTGACACAAAAGATTTTCGCGATATACCATCATCTCTAGTCATATGTTAATCAGTGTCAGTTCGCAGCGCCGAATTCTCAAGTGTGTTTTTAACGAAAACAATAAGTCCTAGACAGTTTGTTACAGGCATTATGTATTATTTAATAGGCGTCACTTATCTGACTATACAAATCAGATGAAGGTTACAAGGGCATAACACATCTGTGATTTGCGGGTAGATCTCCGAGACACTGAGGGTTATAAAAAATTGCAATTACAGAGCATGAAGTAGAGCTGCTGACGTGCACATAAGACATTGAAACAAATTCTTGCAAAATCCTTTTCACCATAAATCACTGGCTCTGTTTGTACCTAGGCCGCCTCGATTTTTATAGAATTACAAAAAAAAAAAAAAAAAAAAGGAACTCGGTTTTCTCTTTCCTTGTATTACACTACACTACTATATCATTTCCACACAAAGTTGGCATTTTTTCTATACATGCTTCTTTTTCGCATATTTTAATAGGATACGTCGTACAATGAATACGTGAGAAATTTCTTCGCCAAATGGACGATCTCTGCACTCCTATACAGACGTGTGAAATAGGTCCAAACAATTACTTACAGATAAAAATTAGGAAAAAAATTATATTATGTGATTTTTTACTTTCCGCTAACCAACTACACGAATTTCTCAGGCCTAAATTTTTAACACGTCATTAACTTGGTTCAAGTAAAATGGTAAAAAGGAGAGAGGATTCATGGTTGTAGAGACAAGGTAGCTATTTTTGTCACTTGTTGGTTCGTGGCGAAGAAACAGAACAAGTAGCCGCAATTGAAATTCTGGGACGGACTGGAAACTCCGCTGCCAATACTCGGAACAAACGTAGGCGATCTGATAGACGAGAGAGGTAAACTTCCGCTTGTCAGACTACACTGTAAAAATATGTTTGTATTTAGTATATAAGTACTGTGGTATACAATATGGAAGATTTATTGTCGTAAAACTGCAATACTTTTCTAACTCCTGCGTAGGGAAGTTACATAATATTGCTCAATTTACAGCTGCTAAAAAAACAAACTTTCCTTTCATTTTTTTACTAGCTGGCGATACGGAAATCATAAAATAAATCTTAAAAAGCAAAAATTTACTATTGCAGAATTTTTCTTTAAAACTTGTCTAAGGCCACAGTACAAACTTCACTTTTGCACTGAAATAATACATCTATATATTTTAAAACAAAATTTGTTTTAAAAATTTTGGGGCTAACTTTACCAAAAATATTACATATAAATTGTTTGAAGGTGACACTACTTTTTACTCTGATTATTATATACTTAAAGCGTAATTCGTTTACTAATCATTTATGTATTTCCCATATTGACTATAAATAGCTATCGCGGTTCGTTTAGAACAATTTTTTGGATTGTAATGGAAAGATTTGTGCAGCTCCTGACAGCGATGTCTTGTAAGCCGACGAAGGTGCCGGTCCTCGTAGCGCAGTTGGTAAAGAGTCAGTCTGTGGTGCAAGGGGTTCCCAGTTCTCATATTGGTTCGGGCATGTTTGTTGTGTTGTCCTTCACCTCATGTCATTCTCATCGACTCTTAACACTTCGTTTTTAAAATACCGTAATATCCTCACGTTTACCCCCACCACCATTGTGGTGAATAATCTGAGCATGGAGTGGAACTGGAACTGAAAACAGGGGTGCACAAAAGGACCCCCTACCAGGCCAGCTTCATGTATTAGCCACAATTCTCACATGCAGAAAAGATGCTTCTGAGGCTATTCACAAATTACACCCAGTTCGCTATAATGGGAGGCGAGCGCACTAGCCTCTACATAACCATGGCCGCTGTGAATATGAAGCAGCCACTATGTAAGGGTATCTGGTGATATAACTAGTTTATCTTAACTTTCTATTTCGGTGAAATCAATTTACTTTAATAAAATAACTGCCTTTTACCACTTTCATTTATAACATTTTACGAATTAAACATATTACATTAAAATACATTTTAATAATTTCCAACACTGTGTAATAAATTTATTTCAATAAAGTAACGTATAATTATTTACTCACATACTGATTTCAAACTTATTGCTGATTTTATTATTGTGTGAATCTGCTGCATTACGTTATTTTTTACAGTTACTGCATCACTGTTTGTTTATTTAAAATATTTGTTTTCTTTTTCTAATTAATTGGTAATACTATGGGGTAGTTTTTCCAACGGCGGGTGATCATTTATGTGACCCACATACATTTTTTACCTCGTGCAAACTGGAGGCATCTTTCCGAACCAAACACAACTTTTGTGAAAGTGACTTTTTTCACCACGAAGCTGTACTCTTAGTGTCGTGAAATGTGTTTCAAAATGTAACGACACTAAACATCTTTGAAGAATACAAATTTCGTTCCACATGGACCATTAATTTTTACCACCATCAGTAAATGTTTAGTTCAAGGTAGAGTGCAGCCAAATGGTCTTTAAAAATTCATAACTTTTAGATGGTTGCGAATCGGACTATACAAGTTTGGTTTATTTGCTAGGTCTTGGGCCCCTCTATCACCCGCCTCTTTATTGACACCTACTCCCAAAACACCCTATATATATATATATATATATATATATATATATATATATATATATATATATATATATATATATATATATATATATATATATATATATGCACACACATACACACATCAAATTCATGTGCAATATACGTGTTGCAAATATTTTTGAAAACGTACAATATGACACCTGTATATCAAAATATACTCATACAAACGGTTTACAGAACTTTTTTTTACGAAATATACTTATATTTGCCTTTACAGTGTACCTCACAATCGAACGTAGCTTGACGCAGCAGCAGGTCGGTAATTTGCACGTTGCGCAAAGCGGGGCTTTGCGAAATCGATAGCAAATTGTCCCTCGGCAGACGGAAGACAGTTCCCTTATTAGAGTAAGGAAAGGGGGCTGGTATATGGGGTGTTTCCCTCGCCTAGCCTTGGTAAGGGGTGTCTTCCCCTACAACATAACCTGCACCAGAATTGTCATTACGCAAATTGGTTGCCGTGTACGTGTGGGCCCGTCAACGACTTCTTCTCCAACCAGAGAAGGACATACGACGTCATTACCTGCACCGTGGAATGGTTGGGAACGTAAGGCAAAAGAAGGCTAAGCAAATATTAGTTAAACATTTTTATCAAAAGCCCCTGTAAACGTACAGCGACCAATCATACAAGTTGAAGAAACTGCGGTGTTTTCAAGGTGTTTTCAAGGGTGTGTTGGCAGAAAAATTTTTGCGATATATCATTATCTCTAGTTATTAGACAAAATTGTGCCAATACCATGGAGTTTTTAGCTTCAATCTTTGGCATTGTTAACTTCGTAATATACGCCTGTGCTACACATCATAATTAAAGTTTTATCGATGTTCAAGCCGCTTACATGCTTTAATTTTTAGCTTACGAGGCGAATGAGACCTTCTTCTTGATTGTGTATCTGTGTGCGTCCATGTAGGTTGTTCCTAAAAGCTTTGAACAAATCGATTGCAAACGTGGTACTCATGTCGATTATTACTGGTGCTCAGAAATACTCAAACAAGTCACAGGCCGTTAATGTTTACTTTTGAAATATTTTAATATATTTGTATCCCTCAAAACTAACATTTGGAGTCAACAGATATTTATTATTTGTCTGCCGAGTCTCAGGCCAGACGCACCAACCACTTAAAACATATTAGTGGAGTTTGTTAAAGTTCATCTTGTTCTGTCATGTATTTTATGCCCAGCTGTTTTCTTCGAACGCAAATTATTTCTTAATAAAGTATTTCACATCACATTGTCCTTTGCTGACAAAAAAACTAACCCACTTTTTTAAGATAGTTTCTAAGCGAGTTAAGTACACAGTAAAAAAATTTTGAACTATTACAAAAAGGTTTTTTTGGAAACCAGTTTTCAAAAAAAGTTTTTTGTAACACTACGAAAATATTTTGTAAAATTTACACAAAAATCTTGTACATTTAAATTTCTTTGTATATTTACAAACATTTCTGTAAATCTACAAACAAATTTTATACATTTACAGCTAATATCTGGTTCATTTTACAATAATTGCTTGTAGAGTTACGACTTTTTTTTTTTGGAAACTAGTTTCCAAAAATTTTTTTATGAAAGTACGAAATGTTTTGAAAAATGTGGAAGGTCTACTAGGTTTATTTTGTTTCAATTCGAAAAAATCTGCTCATTAAATTATTTTATTTGTTCCCAAAGTTTTTTTACGATATTTGTAACCACTTTAAAAGGTTTCAGACATCTTACTTTTATTACCTGACTAATAATGTTCTGATATTACGTTACAAGAATTTCCTTGTAAATGTACGATTGTTTTTTACTGTGCCCGCATATCACAGGGGTATAAAATATTATGAACAGGGACCTTACATTTTTCGGCAAAACGGTTTTAGCACCAGCTGGCTTCAATACCTGACGTAAACATCTGCAGCTTTGCTTCGTGGTTATTAGCAGCGGGTCTTTGTGTACGGACTTGAGTTACTTGACTGTGCCTGTCAGAACAAGGTAGCTGCGACACCACACTTCTGTGATTAGCTGGCAGAACCTCAAGACATTGATAGATAGAAACATTCCACAACTGGCCATGAAGCAGCTCTGCAGATGTTAACGTAAGGCAATAAACTATTTTGTGCGAAAATAAAAGGTCTGTTAAAAAAGGAAGCATGCTTCGAATATGATCTTTGAAATAGTTGTGCAATGGGAGTGCATGACTGGATTTATTTGCTTGGACATAATCCATCGCGAAATAAGTGACTGTCAAAAGAAAACTAAACATAAGACAAGAAAACATAAATAAGCAGAGTATGCTTTAGTCATCAGTAGAGACTGGAAAAATTCGCGTGTTCACTGACCTGTAGGCTAGCCTGCAAGAATATTTGTGAACTGAAGCAGACAGCAGATTCTTATTAGCTGCTTGCTGTAAAAGTGATATATGTCTGTATTAGTTACAATTTTATTATTGGTTTAGATACTTCCAGGATCTGTCAAATTAGTCAGAGGCCAATTGAAGAAGTGATACGAATTTACAATAGTTGGAATTCTAGCTTGTGGACAAGTGAAAACGTCGTTAATACTGACTGTTTGGAAAACTACTGTGTTTTGTTTCGTCTCATCGTTTGTGTCATTTTTTTTTTCTGTTTGCGTCCGACATCTTTGTGTTTTGTTCTGTCTCATCGTTGTGTCGCATGTCAACTTAGGTTTCTTTAATATTTTTGTTATTTCCTTTTATTTTCTGTTTTGTTCCTTGTTTTATCTGACCAGATTCCAGTTTTGGAATTTCATGTTGTGTATGTACCCTGATGACTAAAGCATACTCTGCTTATTTATGATTTCTTGTCTTATCTTTAGTTTTCTTTTGACAGTCATTTATTTCGCAATGGAGAATGTCCAAGCAAGTAAATCCCGTCATGCTTTGAAGTGAGTTTTTTTATTAGTAGCTGAACATAATGAGAGGTGTTTAGCAGTTTCGTGCCCTAGAGAAACTCGCGATACATTGCAGCAGCGTTCATACTTCAGGAAAAGGATATCTACTCAATATTGTAATATTAATCACATACCCTCCTTTTACAAGAACGTTCTTTGTTGATAGTGATATTTACATTAACGTGTAGCTCAAGAAGGAATGAAGCATAGTTTTCAGTGTATTAGATTATCATGTACATATATATTTATAGATCTGAAAATTTCGCGCTTTCGTTTGGCCACAAGCTAGATTTTAAATATCTGTAAGTTCGTGTTACTGTCATGATTGGTTCTTGAAATACCTGACATCTGGAGGGCGCTGAGCCAATGGCAAAGAAGCAACTAAATGCAGGTCCCAATCATGTGATATAACATTTTTAGCTAACAATCAGGGAGAATATGTTGCCTGCTCGAGTTAAACGTATTCTTGGAAGCTAGCCTACAGGTTAGTGAACCCGCGAATTTGTCCCGTCTCTATTATATGTAATCAATAGAGCCACGAGTTTGTCGCGATAAGATTTTTGCACCAATTTACGTACACAGCCATAGTCATCTTTAGGGCTAGGAATATTTCGCGAATTCAACAACCAACCTGCTAGAATCCATTATACTGTATATACCGAAGCCCTACCCTTTGTCCATTACCCGCTACTCATTTAGACAGTAGATAATGAACGAATAGACGGGGCTTGAGTATGTATAGGATATTGGATTCTAGCATGCAGGTCATTGAACTCGCGAATTTTTCCTTGCCCTAGTTATCTTTAGTATAAGGCTGCGGCATTAGATCTGGCAACCCTGCACACAAGGGTCATTTTAACACTTCTTTTAACTCTCCAAAGGCAATGGCTGTACCTAATTCGTTATTGTGCCCTGCATACCGGCGAATCAGGGGAAGCCACTGCCGTTCGCGAGACAAAAGAAGTGTTAAAATGACTCTTCCTAGCAGGGTTGCCAGACCTTAGGCCACTTCCTTATACTAAAGATGGTTATGACACAGCTCTACTTCGAACAGGGAGGCGACAAGAGCAAGACTGGCTCGTGCGTCAACAAACATGTCGCATTTACGCGCGTGGCCGTTACACCGGCTTTAGTAGAAGGCATGAATGTGGCAACACTGCATCGGGGGGCTGCTGCTTGTCACTTATTGGCCACCCTAGTCTCATCAACGCGTATAGCTGCAGCTTTAGTGGCGTGTACATGTCTACACAGACTAGGGCAGCCAATGAGCGACCGGCAGCAGGCCTCCGATGCACCGTTGCCACATTCAAGACTCCGGCCCTCTACTAAATACGGCCATGGTTTTGGTCCTTGGCTTTTCCTTATGGGACTTTAAGCGGTGACCTTACTATCTTATTTACGGAAAGTGAGTAGTAAATTCTAGCACGAGTTTGTCTATTTTTTTTGTGAGTTCAATGGACGACTTGAAAAGAGACGGAGCTTCAGTCAGGTGTGGGAAACAATTCCTATCTTCATGGATACCGCAGCTGAACATAACCTTCGTTTAGCTGTTTGGCTTCACATGTCCCGGATGAGATGTACGTCAAAACATTGATTATTTGTTTGGAATTTGCCGTTTTTTTTTTCGGTAAACATTAATCTTATGAATTTGCGTATCTTAACCATGATATTGAATCTAATATTTTTCATCCTTGCGTGCAAATCTATGAATGCGCAACATTTCTGCTTTCTGCAATTACCAACTAACAAATCAGCATGTTTGTAATCAAGCTTTGTTTCCCGCAGTACTTTTCCCCTGCAGTGACGTCAGGGGGCGTGTACTTCAAGTCGTCCATTGATACTGTTTACGTGACAGCCGTCTGAAAACACTTTTTTTTTTTTAATCCATATTAACGTACACCGATACCGTGTTTCTAAGCATTAAATCTATAAATGAAAAATAAAAATGCGTAGTTTTAAATGTTGTGTTTTCTTTTCGTAACTAAAGCAATCTGACACAATTTCTAAAAATTACTTTCTTACAGTATTCATGCGCCAGATGTATAGGGACGTTAAGGACGTTTGACCCGTAAAAATTCAAAATTATTATATTTGTGCCAGACACTGTTAAACTTTTACACATCATATAACATGTCATTTAGGACTCATAGTTTTAGCATAATCACCTATTAAAGTCACAAAATGGCAGTTGCGTTGTAGCCAAAATAATAAAAAATAATTAACTTTCAGAAACAAAATAATTCACATCGATACTTAATGATGTGAACTACTTCAAGGCACTTTTGTAAACACAAAGCGAAATATTTTTGTATTTTTTAAAAATTGACAAAAATGAGTAAATTTTTGCATTACTTTGACTTTTGGCTACTATACTGAAATATTCAAAACTAACTTTTGTCAAACACGTCTTGAAATGCATTGATACACTGACTTTCAGAACCCGTAATTTTGAATTCATTAGTTAATTACTTTCTTTGATTTTGGCTGCACCGTAATGGCCATTTAGTGACTTTGATAAGTGATTTTGCAAAAACTATTGTGCGTAATTTTTTTTTATTTGCGGAAATGACGTGTTATCTGATGTGCAAAAGTTGAACGGTGTTTGGCACAAATACAAAAAAAAAAAAATTAAATTTTACGGGTCCAACGCTCTTAACACGTTGAGCTTATTTGACTGCACCAATCACCATTGACTTTGTAGTAGAACCCCCAATACAAGTGCGAATAAAAACATCAGACCACTAGAGCCACGATTTTGTCGCGGAAAGATTTCTGCCCCGCTTTGCTTCAGTGACTCACGTGCACGTCTGCGGTTCTGCTTCGAGGTTATTGGCAGAGTGTTTTTGTAATTCGACGTCTCTCATTTGGCTGTGCCAATGACAATGAGGTTTGTGCGACACCACGCGACTGTGGTTTGCGGATACAACCCCAAGACGCGCGAGTATTAAAACATCCAATCACTGGCCGTGAAGCAAAACTGCAGGTGAGCGCGTGATTCACTGAAACAAACTGGGGCAAAATACTTTTCACCAAAAATTCGTGGCCCTACAGATCACTGACCACGGATCACAGCTGCAGAAGTGCACATAAGTCATTATCGTATTTCCGCGGTTGAATCGGTAATAGGTTGGTTACAAGTGCTTGCAATGGAACATTAACATTTACAAGCAAGTGCAAAAAAATTATTATTTATTACCGAAATTGCTTGAGTCGGGCGGGAATTTCAAAACATATCTTCAAATTATTATTATTTCATATGTTAATCTAAAAATAGAGTGCTACAACGTTAACTACTTTACATTTACGTGTTTAATCACAAATCCAGGTTTGCCTGTGCATTATACACAAACAGAAATATCGAGCAACAGCCTTTCCATGTAAAAGAACCTTGTAACCGACCTCGCATCTCAGATACCCAAAAACTGTAAACGGCAGCAAACTATCTGCAGCGCGTTTGCAAGTACTACTGCTACCGGAGTCGCGAAAATGCTCTGGTCATGAAACGTGCTACCAATTCAACTGCCAAAATACGCCTATTGAAACCAAATGGAGCAAAAATATTTTCGTCGTAAAAAAAAAAGTAGCTCTAAAAATCGATTACGTTATAATGCACTTGCTAAATTTAAAAATGGAGGAACGCCTCTTTGACCGGCAATACCACCAAGTGGAGAAGAAACGTCTAGATCATGACCAGATGCAGGGTTGACAAGGTCAGAGTTCAAGCCGCGGTCGTCGGCGTACTTGTGCCCACTCGTCTGTGGCCGGCGAGCGAGGCACGCCTTGACCTTCGCCCGAGGTCACGTCGACGCGGGCCGGTCACTCTCACAGCTGCCCTCGTCGCTAAAACTGTTGTCCTTCACGTGACTGGGTATTTCGTCAGTTAAAAGTTCATACCTCGTATCATTAAAAACGGAAGGGGGGGGGGATGTCATCTGGATTCTTTGTAAAAATAGATTTTATGTATGCAGTACGGTAATTGGTTTATTTGTTTAAAAATAATTTTTCCACCTACTGTAACCTCCAAGACGAAAAAATTTGCGTCTTTTTTATGTTTTACATCCGACCTCTTGGCTCAGTGGATAGAGCTACTGAATGCAGGATCAAGGGTCCCGGGTTCAACTCCCGGCCTGGGAGGTAATATTTAAATTCACTTCCTCGGGTTAAGGACAGGGTGATTGTTTTCGTCTTGACTAATAACAAGAAGTCATTGTACAAATTGCAAACTACAAAGTCAACAAAAAAACTGGAGAACTGCCCAATAACAAAAGTTTATAAAGAAGTGAGGTTTGGTTCGTTGGCGATGCTGAGACCTCGCCAATTAGCCTAACATTTACTTAAAAAAAAGTGATTAGAGTTCCTGCTTGGTATGCCAAGGGTTCGATTCCCGGCCGGGGAGGTCAATAACAGTTGCCTCACTGGGTTCACGACGTGGTGTTGTGTTTTCCTCTCATCTCCACAGTGCGGCAGGTCGTGGCCAAAGGAAATATCAATATTGGATACAAAAGTTCTATTTTCATCCAATTAGTATCTTTCCGCCAGTAACGGCTGACGACGGGAAATGTCTAACATCTCTGGACACGTCACTTGATATTTGCGCGTCTAAGATAAAATGTATAGTCAGTAGGAATCTATACAGTTTGATGAAAAAACAGTTTATTATTTATATAAAGCACAATTATGTCAATTTCGGTTACTTTTATTTCAATATCGTTGTATTTTGAAATAAGAAAATACCTGGAACTATATTGCGTAATTTCGCTGCCAACCATACAATCAATAAGTCACTAGAGTTAAATGTTGCATTATATACAGTAACAGCTAGTAACTAGAGACCAGAAAATTTCGCGTTTTCTTTTAGGTGCAAGCTAGAATTCAAGCAACTATATAGATGTGTATCATTTTCATAGTTGGTCGTTGACTTACTCGACACTGCCTGACAGTAGCTGAGCCAGTAACAAAACTGTAACTGAATGCAGACCATTTCACAGTGTCAGCGAGCAGCTAATAAACATATGCTGTCTGCACAATTTCACAAATATTCTTGGAGACTAGCCTACAGCTCAGTGAACCAGCGAATTTTTCCGGTCCCTACTAGTAACATTTTCCAAGAGTTAAATATTATCGTTCACTTCATTTCAAACAACTTGTATCTACATGCAAGATTATTTCGCGTATTAGTATGGCAGTAGCCTAGACTTTGAGGAGTGAAGTTCCAAGATTCTCCTTGTCCATCACCAAAGGAAAACGAGTTCCGAACAGGTTTGTGTA
Source organism: Medauroidea extradentata (assembly GCA_003012365.1). NCBI lineage: Eukaryota > Metazoa > Arthropoda > Insecta > Phasmatodea > Phasmatidae > Medauroidea > Medauroidea extradentata. The sequence goes on from PNEQ01031701.1 coordinate 28,690, forward strand.
GCTTTTAAATGTGCGCTAAAGTTGACGTGATGATAGTTTCCAAAACTCGCCTTATTCAATAACAGACACACTTTGAAAAACTGCTTTGGCTAGGTCACAAATGGGCTTGCAAATCATTTTTTCGCGATTTGCTCAGTTTTAGTGAAAGTGGACAAGGGGAATTTTGGAACTGCACTCCTCAACGCACTGGTCAAAGTCGAATATCCATTGACTCCTAACCGTACAACTGGGTAGCATGTGTTAGCCCCACGACTTGTTTTATTATTTACTACTGGCTTGCAATCTCCGAAGGTGTGTCAAAACAACTGTCGTCTAATCACAGAAGTTACTGTTGTATACAGGTTCTTGGGGTCCAACCTGACCTAGAATCAATACGCGAAATTCTCGAGTCTCTACACAATATCACATGTGGCGAAAAGATTTTTGCACCATTTGGTTTCAATGCCTTATATGCACATTTGCAACTCTTCTTCGTGGTCAGTGATAGGTTGTTTTATCTTTCATTTATTTCGGGGTTCAAATTGGCAGATCACAGGCGTATAGTGTCACAATAACAGTATTCTGATAGGCACGGTCATATGAGTAACATGTCCGAACAAAGACACGCTGCCAATAACCATGAAACAGTTCTACAGCGGAGTACACAGTAAAAACAATCGTACATTTACAAGGAAATTCTTGTAACGTAATATCAGAACATTATCAGTCAGATAATAAAAGTAAGTTGTCAGAAACTTTTTAAAGTGGTTACAAATATCGTAAACAACTTTAGGAACTAGTAAAATAATGCTAATGAGGAGATTTTTCGAATTGAAACAAAATAAACCTCGAAGACATTTCACATTTTACAAAACATTTCGTATTTTCACAAAAAAAAATTGGAAACTAGTTTCCATAAAAAATGTTCGTAACACTACAAGCAATTATTGTAAAATGAATAAGATATTAGCTGTAAATGTACAAAATTTGTTTGTAGATTTACATAAATGTTTGTAAATGTACAAAGAAATTTGTAAATGTGTAAAATTTTTGTAAATTTTACAAAATATTTTCGTAGAGTTACAAAAAACGTTTTTGGAAACTGGTTTCCAAAAAAAAAAAAACTTTTTGTAAAAGTACAAATTTTTTTACCGTGTACACAAGGCATTGAAACAAAATGGTACAGCATTCTCTTCTCGTGAAAATCAGGAGTCTCTAGGAATTTGAGGACTTCAACTTTCACACGTCTTGCGTCCGCAAACCCCAAACCCATGTCGCAATACCCTTGTTATGACTTACTACGTTTCCATGTAGTTTTGAAAACGAATTTGGTAATCAATCCCGACTGATACCCGTCTACATGAAAACTTTTGATCCGACACAGATCGACTTCAGTTCGCTGGACAAACTTGCGAGTGATAATGTTGGTACAACTGAAATTTATGTTTGTTGGCATCGAATAAATAAATTCATACAGCCATGTCTTTATTTTTCTTTTCTTCCACGTAAAGTAAATTCTTCAGTAAATTTAATGAATACAAAAAAAATATTGTTACTCACGCACAGTCTTTCATTTGTATGTGTTTGTTTACTTTCGATTAGTTTTCAATACGATCCGCGTTTCCATGGCATTTTGCGCCCGACTAAATCGGGTACGATCCCAATTTTCATTGTAACGACCTTGACGCTCAAATCGAATTGAATCCCGTTTCCATGAGCGTTTTCAAAACGACATGGAAACGTAATATTTGAGGAGTGCAGTTCCAAAACTCCCTTTGTCCACTTTCACTAAAACTGAGCAAATCGCGAAAAACTGATTTACAAGCCCATTTGTGACATTGCCATAGCAGTTTTTCAAAGTGTGTCTGTTACTGAATAAGGCGAGTTTTGGAAACAATCATCACGTCAAGTTTAGCGCACATTTAAAAACTACACAAAACTGTTCGGAACTCATTTTCTCTTGGTGTTGGACAAGGAGAATTTTGGAACTGCACTCCTCATTTGACAAAGGCGAATAAGAAACATATCTGCACAAATACAGACCCGAAAATCATGTGTTCCTATTCATAAAACTGTAATTTTAATTCGGATAAGTTACCAAGCTAGACTCAAGTATATTGTCAAGTCAAGCTAGACACAAATTTCTTATCAAGCTAGGCGTAACCCGCCAAATAAAGGCCCTAAACCAGAACTAATATGTTACCAAGTTAAACTCTAGTACATTATCAGGATAGACTTCAAATTCCTTAGCTAGACTCAAATATATTCCGATGCTATACTCCAGTACTTCATCTCGCTAGTGGTAAATAAATGTATCATCAAAACACACTTCATTTACATAACAAACTAGACTCAAATTATTCGAAAAGATGTTTGCACCGCTTTGTTTCGATGCCTTATGTTCACACCTGTAGCCCTGCTTCGTGGTCAGTGATTGGATGATACTAACTCTACACAGAGACACGCCACGAATAACCACCAAGCAATGCTGGGGGCCTATGTTCTGTAACTTTTTCAGTCCCTTACATAGTCAGTTTCTGGGTAACTATCTTTAAGGCCTTGTTACAGAGTTTTGCAGTGATTCCGAAAATATATTTTTTTTATTGCTACCTCCTACTCATATCAAAATTTTGCTCCGCAGTTTTATATGTTATAATTTGTAGCTGAATATTTTTTGTAGAAATACACTGAACGGTGTTTTGGATTTCATCACCCAAAGTACCACGTTTTCTTGTCGTGAAAATAAGCAAAAATTTAGCAAAATATTTTCTTTATTGCTGACGAATGTACATTATTTTTAAAAACGCATCCACAGTATTGTGCATCGCGTGTGACTGAACAATAACTCAAATTTTTCAAAGCTTTTGGTTTTAAAAAAATTTAGTTATTGTCACCAAAAAAGAACTCGGGAGCGAGCCCCTAAGGCCTTGTTACGGAGTTTTGCAGTAACTTCGAAAATATTTTTTTTGTTGCTACCTAATACTCATATCAAAATTTCGCTGCACAGTTTTGACATTTATATGTTATAATTTGTAGCTGAATTTTTTTGTAGAATTATACTGAACGGTTTTTTAGATTTAATTACCCGAAGTACCACGTTTTTCATCGTGAAAATAAGCAAAAATGAAGGATTTTTTTTTTTTGCTGGCGAATGGTACATTATTTTAAAAAACGCGTCTGCAGTATTGTGCATCGTGTGACTGCACATCGACTCAAATTTTTTCAAAACTTTTTGTTAAAAAATATTTGAGTTATTGGCACCAGTCTGAAAAAAAAAAAAAAAACTCGGGAACAAGCCCTTAAGGGGGCGGTTCGCTGAACATTGTAATTGTTAATTTTTTTTTACTTGTACGAGAAATGGTTTGTTTTGTAGGCATATATTGTGACTATTTTTACTGTAACGAAATTTTTTTAACTTTCATGGTTTTTTATTATACCATATTAAAGTCAAATTAAAAAAAACTCTTTTATGAATTAAAGAAAAACCAACTTATTTATCGAAATGAAGAAAATTCACACTAAAGAACAGTGCCATGGACTATGACACTAATTGTTTACAAACCGCACTGACTTTTCCTTTGCATTAAAAATAATTAGTTTAGAATAAAAAGACCTAATTTTAAGACATATTTTTAAAATAAAAAAAAACTTATCTATGTGGTTTTTATACATGTCATGTCATAGTCCATGGCACTGTTCTTTAGTATAATTTTTTTTTTAATTTTGTTACGTGAGTTAGTTTTCCTTTAACGCAAAAAACCATATATTTTTGCAAATTTTGACTTATATATGGTATGATAAAAAAATATGTACGCTAAAGTATTTTCGTTACAGTAGAAAATAGTCACAATATATGCCTACAAAACAAACTATATCTTCTACGAATAAAACAGTTTTAAAACAATCAGAATTTTCAGTGAATCGCTTCCTTAAGACGATAATTCGTATTCTATAACTGAAAATGGCACCGTGACTGACTTTCAAAAGTCTCCTGACTCTTTTTATATAAAGACCGGGATCTAAATTATTGTAACGAGAAAAATTTCATGAAAATGGCTGACATATTTAAATTGTGTTCTACGACCGTCCTCGTTGGAGGACAAACCCAATAGAAATATTGCTTGGAAGAAGACCAATATAAATATTATTTTACTTTTCGTAAATTATAGCTCTAAGTAAGTTTGACTGCCGGCGCAAATGATAAGTTCAATACAACACGTGTGCTGCTATCTCTGGCCGTAGATACTAGCATAGTACCAGTGCTGCTGTCTCTTGTAAGTGCAGTACACTATTTTTCTATTCAGGCTTTTAAAATAGGAATTCAAGAGGAACACAGATAATTAATTTTATTTAAAACTAAATTAAGTAATTATACATACTAAACACGCTGTGAAAACTGATAAAAATATAATTTAGCAAGAGGTATGCTGGTTTTCACAGCACATTCTACAGTGTTGCCAAGTATACTGAGATTCTTGTAAAGACAGATGTTAGAGAATACGACACTAAGACTGTCACGAGTGACTATCTTAATCGCTCTCGAAAGGCAGTCACTGGCTATGATAAGTTAGAGATATTCACGTAAAAGTAGCGTATGGTGATCGTGTTCCAAGGCATGTAATAAATATAAGCTCCGACTATACACTTTAAGCAAGTGGACTCAATGTGCCTACCTGTCATCTTTAGAGGTACATCAATTTCGCGAATTCATCTGGCAGGAGCCTAGACTTGTTAGTCCTATACACCCACTGGCCACAATCGATTATCTAGTGGCTTATAACTAGAGGTACGTAAATTTCGCAGACACATTCCAGGTCAGGTTGAACGCCAATTATGTATACTTCATTGTCATGTCTGTGACTTGCTGGCGGCTGTTGCGAAACGCGTTTGACTACTGCAAGCCAGTAGTAAATAAGGAAATAATGCGAAGTGCTATCGATTGCTACCTGCTTGTACGGTTATAAGCCAATATATAATCGATTGTGGCCAGTTGGTGTATAGGACTGACAAGTCTAGGCTGCTGCCAGATGAATCCACGAAATTGACGTACCTCTACTTATAACAGTACAAGCAGGTAGCAAGCGATAGCACTTCGCATTATTTCCTTATTTACTACTGGCTTGCAATAGTCAAACGCGTTTCGTAACAGCCGCCAGCAAGTCACAGACATGACAATGAAGTATACGTAATTGGCGTTTAACCTGACCTGGAATGTATCTGCGAAATTTACGTACCTCTAGGCATCTTATATATATATCAATTGCTGTTCGTTTGTCTCGCTAAAACTCGAGAACGGCTGGGTCGATTTAGCTGATTTTGGTTTGGAAATGTTTGTCGTAGTCCAGGGAAGGTTTAAACGGTGAGAAAATATGGAAAAACTGTGAGGAAGATAGTAAAAAAGCAATATTTTGATGGTTGTCATTGTCGGATTGATGGTTGTCGTTGTTGGTTTGATGGTTGTCATTGTTGGTGCGTTCAGAAATGTTTATTATTGTTGTTTGGATTTTAAATAAATCGCTTTGCCATCCTAACACTTGATGACTATAGTACCAATCTTGTGTACAAAGAGGTTTTTTCAATTAAAGTAAATAATATCAGTTACGAATAATAGTCGAGAGCAAAGCCGCGGGGGACTGCTAGTATCCAATAAACATGTGTTGTGTAGACCTATGTATATTATTGTAGTATATGTACCTTGCCTCTTGTACGCTACTGTAAGAAGAGTGTACCAGCTCATACAAGTATAATGTTCCCACAGACAATTCAGTGTTGAGTATATGGTCACTGCTTAGCACCGCATGCCTTGGAACACCACCACGATACGCCACTGGCACGTAAGGCACTAAAATAAAACGGCGCAAATTTTTTTTTCGCGAGAGTCAGGGGGGCTCTACCATGGCCATCTTCAGTAGAAGGCCGGAGTCTTGAATGTGGCAACACTGCATCGGGGGCCTGCTGCTTGTCACTTCTTGGCCACCCTAGTCTCTGTAACGTGTATAGATGCAGCTTTAGTGGCGTGTACACGTCTACACAGACTAGGACAGCCAATGAGCGACCGGCAGCAGGCCTCCGATGCAGCATTGCCACATTCAAGACTCCGGCCTACTAGTAAAGACGGTCATGGCCCTACACATCATGCAACGTGAAATGTGCTGGTGAATTTTGTCTATACGATATCAGAACATTTAGAATGAAATATGTATATTTATTTCTTATTTAAATTCTTAATTTAAAATGGCGAAGTTTGGGCATGTAGTCTTCTCTTAAACTTAACCATGTATAATACTGAATACAAATACACAAACACAGTATTTTACACACACAATAAAAGTAAACAGATAGTAATAACAATTTATATGAAATATCATCTGTGTGTTCGTTACGATGACACTTTAGACGCTACATAAGTGTGTTATGCAATAATACGTCATTCGAAAATATTGAGAAGTAAACTTCATATATCGTTTGAAAAATGTAAGATCAGTTATGTAGTATAAAATCAATTCAGAATAAAATAATGCAGATAAAATGAGCATGCAACAATTCTCTTAAGACCTCACTATTTACCGGTAAATATAAATTTTAGCACTTCGCTCGAGTGCGGGAGTTGGACGACCATGCACATTGCCAGATCGCCCAGGGTGCAATTATTGGTGCGTTCCGCCCGCAGGTTCGGCAACCCTACGGGACAAAAAAGTATAGGTTGGAAGACCTGCGTAGGGAAGAGGGAAGGGAGGTCTTTTTAGCGGTCCTTGGCATTAACCCGGGACATGTCTGCGGTCGGACCCCAAATGCGATTACGCCGTAGAGTGGGCGGTCGACGAGGGTGTTGGTTGTCGGGAAGAGGCCGGGGGGGGGGGGGGGGGGGGGGGGGGGGGGGGGGGGGGGGGGGGGGGGGGGGGGGGGGGGGGGGGGGGAGTTGTGGTAGGTCAGATGTGACTGGGGGGATGGAGGGGAGCTGACCTCTGAACGACATACAGTCGCCGCAGAGTAAGAAGGAATTAATTGACCGTGTCACCGGCTCGCTGAAGTGTTTAGCACCGAGGAAGGATAGGAGCCGCATTGATTCCTGCCTCTCGACCATTAAAAAAATATCTAGCTCCTGACAAAGTCCATGAGTTATCGTGGAAAAATTTTACACCACTTTGTTTCAATGCCTTACGTACTCTGCAGCTTTGCTTTGTGGCTATTGACATCGTGTGTTAGTACAATCTAAATTAGAATCAATTGATTTTTCAGCTTCAATAAGTTGCAAGGTTTTTCACTATGGCAAATCTGTTGTTTTGTCAATGTTTACTACTAAAAAAAAACAGATTGGTAGAGAACTGAAAAATTAGCGTTTTCTTTCGGGCACAAATTATAATTCTAACAACTGTAAGCTTGTGTCACTTTCGCAGTTGGCCTTTGACTTATTTGACACCTCCTGGAAGTCTCTGAGCCAATAATGTAAATGTAACTAATACAGACATATATCACTTTAACAACAAGCAGCTAATAAACATCTGATTTCTGCTTCAGTTGACAAATATTCTTGCAGGCTAGCCTACAGGTCAGTGAAATCACGAATTTTTCCGGTCTATACAGATTGGGTAACAGATTCAATTAGTAGACATAAGCCACTAAATAATTAAGTACAAATTCTACTAATCTACCTGCAATTTAAAAACTACAGTTTAAATATTTTGCTTAAATGTAATATCAACAACGGCACATGCCTTTAGTATGCACGTAATAAATATCGTACCCCTATTTTCACAACAAACATGATATTAATTTTTTTATCTGCAAGATTAAAACGAATTATGTGCTTTGATATGTTACGAATTCTTGACAGTAGAACGACACAGTTTTAAGTATTCTTGATTAAAGGCTGTTGATGACAGTTCCGTTTTAGTAATTTTTGGTTTCGCTCCTTTTCTCACTGAGTCACTATGAATATTCACTGCTTTGAAAAATTCACACTTTAGTACAAATGGACACCATTAAGGGGGATTTACAACGATCCGTCGTGTCCGCCCGTCATCCGTCCGTCCGCCAGTTTTTTGGCCTGTTCCGTCCGTCAGAAAAACTAGCGATTTACAAAAACCCGTCATCCGTCCGTCGTTAATCCTTTAATTTGCAATGCTACCAATGTACAAACAGAAAACTTCTGTGAAATATAAAAAAATCCCTTAAAAATATTACTTATTTTTACAGATTTTTACTCAATCTATAGCTACTTATAATTGCAAACACTGTTCTTCGTCACAAAGAAATTTAACGAGTGTAAGTATTTACTAATTAAATTACTTACAGTGTAATGTGAGTAAACATTATGTAAAAAATAATTTCGGTTGGTATTTTAATTTTTCACGGATGCCAGAACTATCACTATCGTATTATAAAATATAATTTACAGCGTCATATAATAAATACAAAAAAATTCACAGCCTTATTAAATTAAACAGTTAAAACGATCGTCGCCATCTTTAGAAGGCTGTAATTTCACCCGTCCGTCCGTCAAAAGTTAAAGCTTGGCAAGCTTTCGACGGACGGACGGATATAATTATTCCAGACACCTGATTGGCTGGAAGTCACGTGATCGACGGACGGATGACGGACGGACAGACACGGCTGATCGTTGTAAATCCTGCTTAAGTGTGACGTCACACGACGATGCTGGTTCCAAACATATATATTCTCGGCACCTGCTAAATAATTATCTAATATTACATTCCTAAGACACAATGGACGGATTCTATTGTTTTTCGAAATAAGTAAAATCATAGAAGTTTTGAACATAGCCTAACAGATAAAATTTCAGCATACTCGGAGTTATTTATGTGTAAGTAGCAACGAGGTTACTTAACCTAAAGGTAAACTTGCATGTTTGTTCTCGTTTGAATAGTACAATTTATTTGCAATTCAAAGATGGGCAACACAAAAAGAATTAATTAAGTCAACTGGTAACTAATACCTACATTTATATTTCAATGCTAAACTTTCAAAACAAACCTTTGTTTGGAATCAGTGCTCTCGTGTGACGTCATAACTAATGGTGTCCGTAGCAAATTTGCTATCAAGAAAACAGTGCACTAAGGTAACACACATAACTGGTACTTAAATAGCAACCCTATTCGTCAAGTGCTTTCGTTGGGTTCGTTGTTAAGTTTATGAACTGGTATTCTCAAGGTCGTGAGTTTAAATCCTGCTAGAATTAACTTATGTATATAACTTTACTAAATGCTTTTCTTGAGCTTACGACATAATTAAAAAAAGCAGAATTTTATTCAATAAATTTACTACTTTTTTGTACATCTAGTTAAAGAATTCGAAACTTTTCCAATTAGTAGGAATAACAGATTTAATCAACGAGTTTATTTCGTTGATGCAATCGGTAGTTTTCCACAAATTCCAAGCGGAGCAGTTTCAACAATTTGGATCTGTGGAAAATCACTGGGAAACTGTGAATATCCACAGTTTCCAATTCAGAGTGTGCAGAGGCGTTACTTATTTTTGACTGTGCTCACCGAACGTGGTGGAACAGTGGTGAAACACTCGCCTCGAAATCGGGAAGAACAGGGATTCGATCCCTGGCTCCGACAATTCTGATTTCAGTTTTCCATGGTTTTCCGAAATCACTCCAGGGCAAATTCTGGGTCGGTTTTTTCGACAGATCCTGACTGACTCCTCCCTCCTATCCAACATGTTCCTCTACCAAGGCATTGTCACAGAATAGTTAGGAATACAGAAGTGATGGTAGGACGGCAAACTCAGTCACACGTGCCAGCAAAATGGCTTCCCTGGCCAGCAAAATGGCGAGAATGCCTATCACCAATCAGCATAAAGCGGCTGCCCTACCAGACCAACAAGAACCCTGCTGTGACACGCAGGAACCAAACATACACGGGACTGATTTCAACAATCTCGGGCAGCCAATAAGCGGCGAAGTTAGCCCGTATCAAACGAGCCGCCAAATGATTTCACGTCTGTATTACTATCTAGTCTGTGGCTTTGTGTTGTTCAAGAGCACGTAAAACGAACAAAATCAATTTAAAAAAAAAATCAGAACAAGGACGCATGCTATACCGCACGTCTGTGATTTGCGGGCAGATCCCCCGAGACGCTCATAATTAAAATAAACCAATCACAGACCACGGAGCTGAGATGCAGGTTTACCCGTAAGGCATTGAAACAATTTGCTGCAAAATCTTATCACATTTAATCAGTACCTACTATTCGATCTTAAATTCGAAAACTACAGTTTAAATTTGTACCTAAAACGTCATATCGAAAATTCCACACGATTTTAGCTTGCACGTAATAAAACGAGAACAACAATTTCCAAAGCAGATTTGAAATGGCGTATGTCAAGAATAATTGTGCAAAACTCGTTCAGCAATCACATTTTGTTTTCACTAAGTAACTGATGACATTTTTTGTCGCTATAAATTTCTGTAGAATAGTTACTAGGCTACAAAATATATTGTTTTAAATTTGGCATATCAATCTGCAAAAAATTTATGATATTAAAAAATTTTATCGTAAAGGACACGCAATCCTTCGAAATTATTATCTTTAAGATAAAAAGTTAAAACGTATTCTTTAAAGTAATAATTATTTTTTATGAATTTTAGCTATTTGTAAAGAACCAGAGCATACATACATATATATATATTGGTGGGTTAGTTTCCAAGTGGTGTAAGTCCAAAATGCAAATATTTCAGGAGAGGGAATTTAAAGTTTGTATCTGTAGTAAACTTAAGGGATTATGTTATTTAATATGTAATGTAATGGAAAAATGTAGTGGACTAGGACGCACGCCATTTCGTAAGTATGTAGACTCACTGCAGGCAATTATATAGTGGTGTAAGTCCATTGTCGATTTTTTGTGACACCACTTGGCAACTAACCCACCCTATATATATATATATATATATATATATATATATATATATATATATATATATATATCTGTGTGTGTGTGTGTGTGTGTGGTGCTACAGAAAATATTATTATAAAAAGATTTCACTGACGACACTTTTATGTCCTTGTTGCAAAACAAAAATTTTTTACATTAAATATTCTCTTAAAGTATACAATATTTTACATAAACATTTTAAAAAGGCAGCAAAATTTTGCTTGGAACCAATATAAACTAGACACAAAAATTTCATTCTGTACATGGCTACAATGCAGTGGCAGTTCACTTTTTTTTTAACAAAAATTTCATTAGCAGGAACAAAATTTGCGTCGTGTCACAGAAAGTGTTTTTAGCGAGTACGAGTGTAAAAATATGAAGTTCTAGCCGAACAACAGCTCGGACTAACATTGGCGGTAAATGTTAAGAATAGCTACTCATCTTATACCTGCCAAACTATTGATTTTAAAGGTACTGTTCATTGATGAAAAATGTTCCTGTAGAGATGAGACATACGAAAAGAAAATTGTCGTTACTATCTTCGAATTTTTCTGCTTTATGTTAGGTTGGGTTAGGTTAGCTTAGGTTAGATTTGGTTAGGTTATTTTACCGTTAAGAGTGCGTAGTAGATAAATAATCGCTGAATACATCAATTGATTCCTATGCTTTTTTCGAAAACATTATCAATAAAGTACTCAATGACAATCCTAGATAATGGTATTAGCCAACTTTATGAGTTAATATTTATCCAGAATTATTAATTCTTTACGCGTGATCTCTTGCGCAGCAGTTAAATGCACGAGGTTCCGGCGTCAGAGATTGTGCTTCAGAAGTTCCCAACACTGGAAACCATTTTTTTTAAACGTTGGCTAAAACTATTGTCTAGGATTGCTATTGTTTAACTTTCGCAATTTTAGTTCAAGAAACCTACATTTACAGACTAATGATTTTAGCGTTGAATTATGTACCACGCCCTCTTAAGTTTCCCGTTTTTCGTTAGGTTAGGTAAAGCCACTTAACCTTGCCTATGGTAACCTACCCTAAAAAAAACTCAACCGAAGTAATATATAATTTTCTTTGCGTAAGCCTACTTCTAACATGTATAGAAAAAAAATTGGCAGTATTGCAGGTATATGATAAATAGCTACTTAAAATATTTACCACATTGACTTGTTAACACGAAACATGGCGTGTAAAATTAAACAGTTCCAGAACTAACCCTGTACACAAACTGATCGAGGAAACTCGGGTAGTTCAGCGAAGACGGCGTCTGCGGAGGTACGGATTGACAATATTCCTCCTGGCGAACAACTGCTACTAGACTTGATTTTACATAGCTAGTTGAGACCATTACAATAACACCACTCCGAGATACGAGTTTCGCCGAACTCCCCGCTCTAAGATACACTGTAAAACACTTCCTAAGGTGTATGGGAAGATTTTAATATTTACTCAGTATGCAACACGTGCCTAGCTTCGTTTATAAATAGACCAACTGATTGTCATAGTTAAGTATGGTAACATAAGTAGGCTACACATTTGACTGTCTCCAAAAAAAAATGAATACGAACGCTACTGTTCAAGTACGAGAAAAAAATTTACATGACCTGATATATTATGAATTTAAGACTTTTTACATCATTGTTAGGGCCAAGCACTTTCCGCGAAAAGAATTTTTCTCCGGTGTATTTCAGTGTCTTACGTACTCATATGTAGCTCTGCTTCACATGGCCAGTGGCATAGCCATCTTTAGTACAAGGCCTCGGTCTTAGGTCTGGCAACCCTGTCAGCAAGGGTCATTTTAACACTTCTTTTGTTTCGCTAACGGCAATGGCTTCCCCTGATTCGCCGATATGCATGGCCCAATAACGAATCAGGTAGAGTCATTGTCTTTGGAGAGCTAAACGAAGTGTTAAAATGACCCTTCCTAACAGTGTTGCCAGATCTAAAGCAGCGGCTTTCTACTAAAGACGGCTATGTCGGTGGCCAGTGGTATTTGTGAAGTGACGTCTCCCATTTGACTGTGCCAAACACAATAAGGTTACTGCAACACCACACATATTTAATTTGAGGATGGAACGACAAGACACGTGAGAGATAAATAGTCCAATCACTGACTATGAAGCAGAACTGCAGATGTGAACGTAAGGCACTGAAACACACTGGGGCAAAATTCTTATCGGGAAAAGTTCATGCCTCTAATCATTGTGGTAAATTTACAAACAATTTTTCACAGTGTAGTCGAATGCAGGCCAACGGGTTAAAAAAAATGATATGTACGTTTGCAGTAATATTCTTTGAAAATAGAAAAAAAATTGGATACGGAAATTTTTCTGTGCATTAACAAACAATTTTGTATATATTTCTAAACAATTTTTTTTATTATAGTTCGATATTTTCTAGTAAATTTACAACAATTGTGTGAAGTGTCGCTGACGATGGTTTCATGAATAGTTTCCAAAAAAAGTTGTAAAGATGCAAAATGTATAATTAGATTAGGCACTTACGTTTAACCGAGTTTTAACCAGAACAATCTGAAAGAAAAATATTCTTATAGATATAATACTTATGTTAAGATAGAGACAACAGTCTTGTTTAGCTACCTGTACCATGTTGATTGTTAAGGGGCTCGCCTCGTGGCACATTTGTTTGTTTGAGTGAGGTATGGTGCTAAGGGCGACGTCGTATGGGCTATACAACGGCGCGTCGCCTCTACGCTTAAGGCGTGCAGTATTCGCGAAAAAACAAATTTCCTATGGGACTTTAAGTGGTGACCCTATTGTTTTATTTACGAAATCACTTAACTAATGTCCAATGCACTACCTTTAAGTGGTTTTACATGTATTCAGCTAGTATATTTTCCGCTGTAGCAGCCTGAAAAGGGGATTTCTAATACATGTGTTGTCTTGAAAGTACTTAAGGGCAGTCGTCTGAAGTGTGTGTTCTTTTCGTAGACAAACGGCGTGAACACACGTGTATTAGTTTAGGTGTAAAACTTGTTCTTCAAACACCCTGCAGCGCGATTTTATGGCAACGAGGCGGGCCTCTTAAGACAAGATTATGTTCTACAGGAGTAGCAATATCTTACGTAAAATAAAGATATTATTTGCTCCTACTGTAGAAGAACTTATGTTAAAGTAAAGACGACAGTCTTGTTTATCTATGTGTACCATGTCGATTGTTTGGACAAAATTATGTTCTACAGGAGTAGCTATCTGTTACGTAAAATAAAGATATTCATTAGGTATTCCTTCTGTAGAAGAACTTATGTTTAAAAAAAAGACAATAGTCTTTTTTTAGCTATCTGTACCATCTTGATTGTTTGGACAAGATTATGTTCTACAGAAGTAGCAATCTGTTACGTAAAATAAAGATATACGTTACTCGTTCTGTAGAAGAACTTATGTTCGTGCTACTTTCATAATTGGCCGTTTTCTTATTTGACACCACCTTGAAGTCGATGAGTCAATAATAACAATCTAACTACACGCAGGTCCAATTCACTGTGTAATCGAGCAGCCAACGAACAGCTGTTGTCGACTTGCGTAAACATATATTTTTGGAGGTAGCCTACAGATCAATGAACCCGCGAATTTTTCCCGTCTCTAGGCATAGATGATTGTTCCTCTATAATATTGACATACAATTCTGCAACTCCCTACTTTCGAAAACGACCAGTTACTTTTTTAATGGTCGACTAAAATAGTTAACGTTTTCGTGAAACACGTAGGTCTACAACTTAGTATATATAATGTGATAAAAAATGTCAAGCCACTGTCGAGACGCGTTCTAGTAAAGATCCACATGCATTGGGCGTTTGGACATTTCTCGTCCGTTTCCCCAGGCAGGGGATCCCATAAACTCTGGTCCATTAGCATAAAGCCTGGACTGGAAGCTGGATAAAAGAGAAATAAACATCATCAGAGCTCGTGCCAACTCTAGCGCGTTTAACGACCAGTTTGCACTTCGTCGTCTGCCTTCTCCCCTTTCCGGCCAAAACCCCCAAAACCACCAGACATCATTCTCGCAAATGCGGGGTCACCCCACACACTCGGATCTTCGTCGACGGTGCGATAAACGGGGTTTCCTAGGGCACGGAATAGGCTATCGTACAGAACCGAAACCGGTGACGCATGTCGCGTACGTATGGAATGGGCGACCGTCACACAGCCTAAAATCGTTCAGCCTAAAACCCTTTCTTCAACCTTATACAGCCTAAAATTATTCAGCCTAAAGTCATTCAGACTAAAATTACTCAGCCTACAGTCATTCAGCCTAAAGTCGCACAGCCTAAAACTGTTCATCCTAAAATTGTACAGCCTAATATCGTTCAGCCTACAGTCACTCAGCCTAAAGTCGTACAGCCTAAAATAATTCAGCCTACAGTCACTCAGCCTAAAGTCATTCAGCCTAAAGTTGTACAGCCTAAAATATATCCAGCCTAATTTTAGGCTGAGTGGCATGTACCCGAAGGAATTCGCATGTAGAGAAGGATTCAAGCTGACTGCCCCGTAAACGTTCTCTATTATATATCATGGAACAGCTCATCCGTCCATTACAACGAAATCTCTGTTAAGAGGAAGCGATGGTCACCTACTTGAATTTTTTGCTTTTTATGTCATAAATTTAATTTTGGATAAATTTATGGAATTTTAACCTAACTGAAGAATACAATACATGTTGATACAATTTTAGACATCTTACATTTTTGTTCACCGTTACTGTTGTTACCGATCTAATTGCAGTTAGAAAATTCGTATTACTTTCTTAACTGCAATTATATCAATAAAACAGTAACGACAAACAAATGTTCATGATGTCTAATGTCCCATATATATATATATATATATATATATATATATATATATATATATATATATATATATATGATATTCTTTTGTAAGGTTAAAGCTCAACAAGTTTACCCAAAGTAAAAGTTACGACGCAAAATACAAAATTGCGACCATCCCTCCCTCTTAAGGTAGCCGCCTACTAAGGCAGAGTAAAATATTGTTTGAAAACTACTCAACGCTTAGGAATGCCATTCAAAGAACGCTACATGTGTATATACATACTTCAGGTTTACCACTACTCAATAAAACATATTTTCTAGCCTCCGAAAATTGCGAAAGTGAGTATTTTTGCCGTCGTCTTTAAATACTAAAATATTTGCGCAGAATATTTCTTAAGGTATAGCCACGTACAACGCATCTTTAGCTTGAATAAAACGCCATATAATGACAGGGTTACCTGTGAATGTATCATAGAGGCGAGTTGTCTGCGAGAAGACTGTATTCCAGTTTCAGTGTGTCGTCCTTGCCACTTCCGCATTTCTTGGCCTCGAACGCGCAAAATACATCTACCAAGGCGGCCGCCTTAAGAGGGCGTGGCACATAATTCAACGCTAAAAGCATTAATATATAACTCTAGGTTTCTGGAAGTCAATTTGCGAAAATTAAACAATAGCAATCCTAGACAATAGTTTTAGCCAACGTTTCAAACAATATTGTTTCCAGTGTTACGAACTTCTGAGGCACAATCTCTGACGCCGGAACTTCGTGCATTTAACTGCGGCGCAAGAGATCACGCGTAACGAATTAGTAATTTTGGATAAATATTTACTCATAAAGTTGGCAAATACCATTATCTAGGATTATCTTTAAGTATTTTATCCATATTGACTTCGAAAAAAAAGCGTAGAAATAAATTGATGTTTTCAGCGTTTATTTATCTACCACGCACTCTTAAAAACTGTTCAGAGCGAAAAATTTATATAACGTCATTTTTGCACGCAGACGTTACTAGAGTATAAAATTTTCTTCTATGTAAAATATAAACGTTATTAGTGTCTGCATTTTCCTTTTATGTAAACTATAAACGTTACTAGTGTTAAATTTTTTCTTCTATGTTAAATATAGACGTTACTAGCGTCTGCATTTTCCTTGTACGTACAGTATAGACGTTAATAACGTCAACATTCTTCTTATATTTTAGTATAGACGTTACTTGTGTCAAAATTTTTCTTCTATGTAAAATATGGGCGTTACAAGAATCGACATTTTCTTGTATGTAAAATATAGACATTTACTAGTGTCTACATTTTCCTTCTACGTAAAATGCTTGGCTTCAACGGTATTCCCATAACGGTATGTCAAAAGTCAAAATTTGCATGTTACGGAGGCACACACCCAACGAAAATTAACATACTTGCAAAAATTAAAATAATTGTCACCTAGACACGTAATATTTGCTAAACGTTATAAAAAACACTTTTAGGTGCTTAAACAAAAGTATTTACTCAATTGTAGGCCTACAGTATTATCTTTAACATAGAAAAATTCATCTATTTGTAAGTTTGCGTGTTTGTTCGTCTTCTGTGCGTTCCGAAACCAATCATCCGATAGCGATGACACTAATGTTAGTTAGTGTGCGTACGCCCGACAAAGGGGTGAGGCAAACGGGATAGTGGTGCAGAACGGGGTAGGTTATCCTAAAATAAATATACCGGCATTGCAATGCATGTCATGATTGCAAGTCCCATTACCATATATTGCCTTATATGTTATTCATTGCATTATATATCATTTATATGATATATTATATTAAATTGTATTAACTTAGACATCAAATTGCACTATATATCAAATTATTATATAGAGATGATGATTTATCGCGGGAAAACTTGACTGTTTGTTAAGTTTCAACGCACGTTCAGCTTATCAAAAGATGACTGGCTTTCGCTTGAACGTAGAGCTGTTGCTCTATTTGACTTAGTTAATAAGACTCCCGTTATTGTAATATTTGATGCTTATTATTGGCCTGCAGACGGCTACATTGTGTCTGATGTATAACATTCACAATCGTACAGGCCGCAAGAAACCACAGTGTTTGCATGGTATGTTGGCACAAAACATTTTGGCGATATACCATTATCTCTAAATATATTATATTATACTATATTATATTACAAATATTATATAATTTTATATTATATTGTATTATATTATATTGCATTATATTATACTGCATATATTGTATTATTTTAAATTATACTTTATTATATTGCACTATATTACATTATACTGTAGTATATTATTTTATATTATACTATATTATATTGCATTATATTATATTATATTTTGTTATACTATATTAAATCATACTATATTATACTATAATATATACAATATGTTACAATACATGTCAATATTAGCGGGGAACAATTCTTAAAAATTGTTACATGGTCACATGTCCGAAATTGCATAGCTTTTGTACTACAAATCAGATGACGTCAGCATATCTCGCGGGTTGATTCATGTTACTGTGCTAAATCGAACAGTGCGAACTGTCCAATTAAATACGACTTGCCTGGTGTACAGCCGCCAATATTAACCGCGATGGCATTCCCACGTTACATGATCCAGAGTCCAAGCGCTTTGCGTAGTAATATCATGTCCTGTGATATGTAGCGCAGGAACGGGGCAGTTACGGACCTTCGATCATGTAACATATTTTGTTTCTCAAGATGCAAGGGTTGGTACCTCGATAACATTGACATTCAATTTTGCAGCATCACGTGTATTGGATAACTACAATGTATCAATCAAAGGATATACCTTAGATGTACGGTAAGGTAAGGTAATTGGTCGACAGTGACGTCATTAGAGACGGTGTCACACAACTTTACACAAGGCCAGAAATGAGGACACATGTCGTCCACGGCCTATGATAAGAAACCATCCCAGAATTCGCATGGAGTGATTCCAGGAAACCTTAATACTATTCGTATTTAAGACGAGAAATGATTATTATCTGTTCCGTGCCTGATGACTAAAATAGAGTCAGTGATTTTTGTGCTGAGAATAAATTCTGCCACAATTTGTTTGAATACCTTGTGTGCACATCTGTAACACTGCTTCATGGTCTATGATTGGATGCTGTTAACTGTCAGCGTCTCGGGGTATCTATCCACAAATCACAGCAGTGCGGTGACGCAGTGACCTTGTTCGGATTGGCACAGCCAAATAAGCGACTCTTCTGAAATAAAATATTCTGGCAACAATCATGAAACAGAACTGCAGAGTTCACGGAAATCTCCGAAACAACCCGTTGCTAAATTCCTATCACCAAAAGATCACTGGTTCTATTGACGACGTAACGAATGACTGAGCACATGTAGTATAATATACAAATTCCTAAAACTCACATTGCAAGATTTCCTCGAAGAAGTGGGCATGCGCACCAGCAAAGTATGTGGCACCAACACGTCATGTTTCTTCACATTTTACAAGAATTGTACGTGATCACATCGACATGGCATTTCCAGCACTGTAGAATTAGAAGAATTGGGCCTGTTGCAGTGGCCGTCACATTTCCCCGACTTTAATCCACTCAACTTTTTCATACGGAAGTTTATCATTGCTGCTAAAGACACATCAATTAACTTAAGGAAGGGTTATGACTAGATGCCCGGGAATTTCGCAAATTCATTTGAGAAGCCGTTATATTTCAAACTCCTGTACACGTAAGTTATGCCACGGTCACACTAGAGGTCAAACCTGTTCAGTTAAATACATTCGGCAGCTATGATTGGTCATGTTTAAAGCTTAAACATGTTTGTGAGGTTACATGGCTGAATAAACTCAATGAACTAACAAACGTGGAACCTTAAAAATATACCATAATAATTATTTTCACATCTACAACCAACATTCGTAGCTTTTTAATTACCATATTGCATCTAACTTAAATGCTGCTGTGTGTGTAATGTGGATATATTTATTTTACGCATAAAAGTTAATATAATTTAACGAGTGAAAATTTTCGGAAAAAAGCAGCCATATTTGTTAATCAGGTTGTTACTCCAAGCTGCCAATAGGAGAGGAGCATCGAAGATATTTCGTTAGAAACTACATATGAAAGCAGTTTACTTCGAACGAGAAAAGACTGCGATCTGAACTAGCTCGTCATGGAGTCATTGCTTGGCCATCGAGGTCACCTGATCTTACCCCATTGGATTACTGTGTGTGGGGTTGTCTTAAAAGCGAAGTCTACGCGCGCAGGGTGGACACAAGTGAGGAACTTTTCGCTCGTATTTACCATGCTTGTGCTCAAGAAAAGCAATGTACTAATGAGCTCAGATCAGCAACACAGCAGCTGTCTATCAGTGCAGCAAAATTCATTGAAGTTGGTGGTGGAGTGTTTGAACATGTTTTGTGAGGAAATGTACACAATTAAACAAAACATACGATAACAGTATCGTGATTTACCGTCACCTGCACATTTCCCGTTCCTTGTTGTTTTTATTCGGTTTCTCTGAAACGGTTAACAAATGGGCATATGTTTATTAGAAACATTTTGTTCAGAATGACCAGTACCTACTATCATCTCTCAAAGCATGTACCTTTCCTCCCGTTTAACTCTTCCCTGTATTATATATATAGAGAGAGAGAAAGAGAAAGAAAGAGAGAGAGAGAGAGGCGTCTATATATATAATTTAGCGCAGTGTCGCTTTACTGAAGTTTTTTTAGCGACCACCTCCCCTTCCCCAAAACCTCTGAAACAATGGTTAAACACAACTAACCAGCAAGAACAAGGAAACAACGCCTCTGCCGCCCGCAACACTCATTCAAAGTTTCCAAGAAAGACATAACAGTCCGGGTTGTCCAGGCGAGTCATCTACAGCGGGACGTTATTGCCCTCGTGTTGCAAGTGTCTCCACACCCGGTCATCCCTTGACCTCTACATCGGCCTGAGTGGCTTACTACGCCGACAACCGTAGTCCTCGTCAGCGAGCCAGTCCCGTATATACATCACAGTTGAACTTTTAACGTATATTTAAGCCATAATCAGTCGAGAAAATTAAGAATATTAAAAAAATTGCTCGACTGATTACGGCTTAAATATACGTTAAAAGTTCAACTGCGATGCTTTAATTGTAGCGCAAGGTAAATAGAATTGATATTATAGTAACAAAGTTTAAATGTTTCTTCTCGGAATTTCATAAGTGCGAAAAATAAAATAATTAAATATGACGACTGATGCCGAGCCTTAATAATAAAGGGTGTGAGAAATGGCAACAAAAATGGACGGGTACCACTCTGCTTTGCTGATATACAGGATGTCCAGGAACTGCCGTATAATAAGCATACCACGCTAGTCCTGGGCTAAATTGGGGAAAAAATGTTAGTGACCAAATGTTGCGCGATGACATTTTACATGCGCAATGTGGCAACACTGCAGGGAGGTAGTCCCATATTGCGCACTGGTATTATTTCATGTATGTTACCTCAAGTAAACACAGAATCATGCTTGTACTGCTCAGGATTTTAACCTGGGACAATAATATGCAAGTCAGAACGGTTGTAGTGAGATAAATAAGATATCTATGGAGTGCAAGAGGGGACTAACTACAGTGCTATGTTGCCACATTATGCATGTAAAATATCATCTTACATCATTCTGTTACTAACATGTTCGTGCCCAATTTAGCCCAGAACTCGCGTGGTGTGCTAAATATACAGCAGTTTCTGGACATCCTGTATATCAGCGGAGAAGAGAGGTACCCGTCCATTTTTGTTGCTATTTCTCACACCCCGTATTTTTAACCATCAATTTAAAAATGACTTTTCTTAAATTTGATAAATAAAGTTATATATATATATATATATATATATATGTATATATATACATATATATAATGTGTATGTATGTATGTATATATATATATATATATATATATATATATATATATATATATATATATATATATACTATGCAACAAAACAAAGAACGTTGCCTAACTGCAAAATATCAAACAATTTTTTAATTTTTGATAAAACAGACAATTGTTTAGGATTTTCAAGAAATTTCACGTCGCATATTTTTTTATAAATTAATGTTTTGTGTTTTGAATACACACCTTAAAGTGTAGAGCTACATGATGGGCTTAGATTTATAGAGGTGTAAGTGATCAAAAATTTTTATTCGCAAACAATTCCTTGTAATGTAATACAAAGTGCAGTACGTTCTTGCAATATTTAAGTTACATATACAAACTCAGTTAACAGTGAAATGTGATTTATAGAGATGACGGTCTATCGCGAAAATGTTTTGTGCCAACATAGCCTTGAAAGCACTGACACAACATAGCTGACTCCAGACCAATAACAGACATCAAATATTACAATAGCGGGATTCTTATATTCTCGGTCAAATAGCGTAACAGCTCTACGTACAAGCGAAAGCCAGTAATCTTTTTATAAGCATAACGTACGTTGAAAGCCAGCAAACAGTCAAGTTTTCCCACCATAAACCATCACCTTTATCTATAGTTCCTTGGAGCACAGCATATACAAGAGCTCTTTGGCGAAAGAAAGTAGGGGGATTCAAATGTTAAACTGGAACTGTATAATATTGGTCTAGTGCACTTTTCGCAATATCGCTTTCGCGCTGTAAGCGTATTCTGCGTGTAGGAGAGGGTTATATTTTTAATTGTGACGAAAATGTCGGTGGGGGAGGAGGAGGGAACAGCATGAAAATACTTCTCTGCTCACAGTTCAGTACAAAACAAATTAAAAAATATTCAATGCAAAAAATTTTTTTCACAAAAAATTGCGGTTTCAACTATTATTTATGATTTACCATGTTACAAGTCTTACTAAATAGCCTGTACCGTTAATTAACAACTTAAACGTGTTACATAATATTTACTAGGTTGATCGTAAATTTGTAAAGTTATTTTTTTTTGTGGTATTGGCATACGCTACCAGCAAACTCCATCTGCTCGAGTTCTACCAGGGTGTTCAAAGAAAGAAATTCTGACAATTGTGTAGCTACATTCGGCCACCTATCTCGTAAACAGGTATTTTTTTACGAAATCTCTAATTATTTACAAGAAATTCTTTTGAGAAATGTGTATAATATGAATAACAACGACACTACTAAGTATTTGTGAGGTACAGCACCATGAATCTGTGCGCCTCATATCAGACAGGTCTCTAATAACTAACAGACCTGGTGATTTTTTGTGAAAAGAATTATGTAACATTTTGTATCAATGCATAACGCTCGCATCTGCGCTTCTGCTTTGCGGCTATTGGCAGTGTATTTGTGCAGAGACATGGGACATGGCTAATTTGACTGTTGCAATGAGAATAACATTATTGCTAGAGTTAGGAAATTTCGCGAAAATATTTTGCAGCACTTTGCTTCAGTGCCTCATGTGCGCGCCTGCATCTCTGCTTTGTGGCCAGTGATTGGACGCCGCAAGACCCAGCGTGTGGAGGTTAAACCCACAAACCACAGACGTGATGTGTGGCAGTTATCCGTGTACTGATTGGAACAGTCAAATGAATAATAACTCTGCACAAAAACACTCTGTAAATAGCCATGAAGTTGAGCTGCAGGTGTACACGCAAGGAACTGAAACAAAGTGGGGAAAAAATCTATTCACCAAAAATTCCTGTCCCTAGTTATTGCGATGTCATACGTCTACGATTAGCGAGTAGATCCCCGAGACGCTGTTAGTTAAAAACTGCCAATCGCTGACTATGAAGCAGAGGTGCAGATGTGCACATGAGGCATTGCAACATAATGTTGCATAATTCTTTTCAACAAAAATCACCAGCTGTACATGTAATGGACGTTGGCAAAATTCTATGATTTAGTAAAAGGTTACATTATACACATTAATAAAAAATTATGAGCATGTCTTAATGTCAGCTACATGTCTTTAGGATCATCCAGAGAACTGGAGAAAAAATCACTAAATTCTCTGAATACTTCTAAATTGTGCGGTTAACTGTACCGGCTTATCTACTGCATCCATTACCATAAAATTTAAAAGTATACAAATGTTGTGTAAAGTACACTTCGAACAGTTTTGCATATAAGCTTTAGGAGTCACTAGAGAGTAAATTATTTCCTGAACAGATATTTTCTTCGACGTGTTTATTAAACGTATCAATCAACAAAATGGTTAAGACGAAACTCTGTGGTCCAATTCGCATATTTGAAATTGCTGACGGGATTTCGAGTAATCGAATCGGCAGCGCGATAGTATCGACTATCACCGTCATTGAGTTACCGGTCGACCGAGCTGCATTTGTGACACGCATTGTTACACCGGCCCGGATTAGTTTCTTTAAAATATTATTGTTTGACGAAGTGATATCTCGACCCAGGTGTTTACAATCCGGGGACTACAAACAAACGACAGTACAAAGTATTTTTCTGTTCAAATCTGAAAGTAGCAAAAAAATCCAATTTCAGAAATTTTTTTTAAAATACGAAACATTTATTTAGTGGTTTTTATATACGTACTGCCGTAGCCAGTGATATGTACTTTCACTGTGAACTAATTAGTTGATTGGATTTCGAGGGGTGTATGAACTAAACCATGCGGCCGTAGAAGAACAGGTCTGGACACTCGCCTGGAAACTTGACCCCCTTGTTGTTTGCCTGCAGTTCACCAAGTCACCGAGAATATAGTTTTTTTTTTTTTTTTTTTTTTTTTGTGCTGCTGTTAGGGCGGTCGAACTCAAACTCCACCCACTTCCTTTTCACTAAGATAAACCATTTATCTAAACGTATTTTTTTTATCAATTCGTAATACTTCCTTCGTTTACTAATTTAAGAAAAGTTTTCAGCAATTTTTATTTACTTTATAAATTTAACAATGGAAAAAAAGTGAGAGTCCGACCGCCCTAACTGAAGCGCCAACAAAACACAATATTTTCGGTAACTTGACGAACTATAGCCAAACAACAAAGGGGTCAAGCAAAATACATTGGTAGATAGGCGAGTGTCCAGACCTGTATTTCTTCGACCGTGAACTAAACACATCCGAATTTTGATTTTGAAATGCCGTTATGGGAAAACTGTCTGAGCCAATTTTTTTTGTAAGAGGATTATGTACGCCCAAGTTACGTCTTCAAAACTAACTCTTTCATACAAATACAAAATTACGATTTTTTTACCTCTGGAACGCCCGTAAGGATCAGGTACAGGAGAGTTGAATGTGGAGAGCGTACGGCATGTTCCGGAATAAAAGAAGCATGACCTGGTACAGACGTTCAGTGTAACTATAGAGAGACACAGACACTGGAGCCACTGGAGGGATGACAGCCAGCGTTCAAAGTCAGACCAGTAAACCAATCAACAAAGCGACCCTGCTTCTCCCACGGCACGAGTCCAGAACCAAACGCAGATGTGTTTATAGTGGAAACAAATGTTTGCTCGCCGAAGCATATTGAAGCACGAACGTCGTCTGCAGGTCGACAAATGCGGCGAGAAAATACACTCGAATTCCCAGAAGGCGACAAGAAGCCACTGCACACAGTAAACTAATTTCATCGGAAACAACTTTCAACATATAAAATCTATATAACTACATGGTCGTGTGTGTACGAAACTTACTATGGGGTTTACATGAAACGACAATTACATTTATATGCATTACCCAACGATATTGTATATTCACAAAATACGTATAATTTTTCCTACCTGATTTCTTGTACCTACACTTTACAAGAATCGTCTTTGTCAATTTTATAAATGCTTTGGGCACTTATTGCTTACATTAAGGTTATAACAGCGGTAATACAAAATAACATTTCCCCAAGATGACTAAGTTCCGTGAGAAGGTCACAGACTTGACGCATACAGCGGCAACGGTGGTGCATGGTTATTAGTAGAGTTTTTCTTTCAGAATCGTCTCTTACTTGCCCGCTCCAATCAGAAAGAGGTTATTCTGATGCCAACCGTCACTGGACATGAAGCAGAGATGCAGATGTGCGGCACTAAAACCAAATGATGCAAAAATCTTTTTCGCCATAGAATCGTGGCTCTAGAAATTTTTCAGCAATAACAAATAGAAAACATTTGTTTAGTTATAAAACTGATTTATAAGACGAACCTGAAGTATTTCTACGCTAATAACAACAAACCCTAGAGCAAAAGTGAAATTATTTATTTGCACGTTTTCATATCAGGAGATATTTTTAACCGCATAAAGTCCCGTGGTAAAATTAGATGGGCGAGAATCTTGCACGGTAGTACAACTCTTGGTTCGATTTGTCAAGGTGGCGTCTGATTCACGCTTAAATGTCATCCTTATAGTTTCATCACTTGTGCCCCTCTAACGCGCAGAAGCGCACACATTAGGCTACCCCTTAAAATGTAAGTTAAGGCAAGCGGGCTTCACATCTCGTCGATAGAAAGGTCATTTTTATATTTTATTTAATTAGTTTATATACTACGAGATTAAGCTCTTGGCCGGTTTACGACTTGAAGTGTTGAAATTTATATCTAATCTTATACAATACGTACACATAAAAGTTAACCCAACATATTATTTTAAATAAAATAAACTAGACTCAGCCTAATACAATATTCTAGACAAAAATCTTACCCTAGTAAAATATCCATACACATTTAATTTTTACACTTATAATAAACACAGGCTCTTAATTTTAATCGTATTAAATACTTGCACTTAGGGCCTGTATTACCGACTGCGAATAAAAGATCTGAATAACTGTCACACGAATACGCTGTTCCGGAAATAATCAAATCCTAGTGTATTACAACCTCTGAATAGCATTCGTCATATATTCAGTAGTACTTGGTTAGTTTTTTCAAAGGTTGGTACTAAAATTCTAGTTAAGTGCATGCTGTTTGGTAAAAATTAGGATCGTGGTGTTGGTGAAATTAATCAGACGTAAAATTATAGAAAGAATAGACGTGGATTTTTCTATTTATGCTGATTTACGAGTTATGATAAGAAATAACTAAATTATCAATTTATATTGGTGTAATACGTACCACTACGACAGTTTATTACTTCAATATAGAATAAAACATGTTAAATGCAGGATATACATATACATTTAAGGCGTAGTTTAAACTACAACAATAGATTGCACTAAAATTTAAATTAAATCGCACGCTAATACTAAATGATATCATTTAAAATATATAAATAAAATATAAAATAAAAGCTAAACAAATTTTTAAAAAACTTATATTAAAAGTCGTATACAACAGTCTGTAAAAATATTTTAAGTTATGCTCTACAATGTTACTATTATACGTTTTCAATTTTAAATGTCGGAAACTTTGCATCCATATCAGAAAACGTCGATCAATTATGTTACGTAATAAACTTTAAAACTTAATGTTACCGTTTGTTAGGTGTAAATTATTATTTAAATACTGGATAGCAGTTTTCATTGTTCCTATTTTAAAGTATTTGTTTAAAGATTATATTTTTTTTACGTTAGTTTAAAATTTTGTCAACTATTTGTTTTAAGCTGTTCATTTCAAAAACGCATTGTGCTGCCAAATCCAATTAGTTAAACTGACCGTGGTTAAACTGTATAAAATTGCTGCAAATACGATAGATGTTCATGGTTACCATAGACGAAAGGTAGGTATTTCGTAGACAATGTAGCCTATGTACAAATTTAAAATGAAAAACTTTTTATATTATTATCTAGCTCCGGAGTTTAAGAAAAAATGTTTATTACACGCCATGTGCTTACCTCAGCATTGTATTATTTGCAGTAACCTTCGATTTAACATGAATCTAACTGCAACATGAAGTGGAAAAATGCTCGCCGTCATTTTATACCTATTCGCCGAATAAGAGGCTATCGGCTGGTCTCAGCACCAAATAGTTTATTCAGTGAATGGGCACCCGAATAGCACTATTCTGGAGTCGTAATACGCCAGTAGTCGCTATCCAGAGAATACATTTTACTCAGGGCTTTATTCGGAGGTGGTAATACAGGACCTATTAATTAAATAAAGAAAACAAATTGCTCCGAAGAAAACTGTTACAGTGTTATTATTACTATTATTTTATAATTACATACATTGTTGGTGCAAACAAAATTTGTTTGAATCAACCAAATCATTTATTTGTATAGGGGCAAAGAAATATTTGTTTCCTCATACCAAATTATTTTGTTCCCTCGATTTGTTTGAGGCAAATAGCTGAATTTTGTTAGCAGTATCAAATATGTAGCTGGTCTAAAATATTTCTTTGGCCATATCAAATGCACATGCAATGTTTTAAGAACTAAAAAAATTATATTTTATAAACTTGAAAAATTTCTAAAATTTTAAGAGCAAAAAAAAAAAAGCATGGCCGCGCCGGAATTTGATTCATTATCCCTTTATTTAACACTTGCAATTCATGACCTAACCAACTTTTTTTTATTTATTTTGATAAAGGTCGCTTTAGTATTTGACCATTCCCCAGTTGTGACAATATTTGGCGACGCCGACAATTGAAAAGACGCTAACGGACAATCACAAATTTTACACCCAGCCAGACCTGGGAATCGAACCCAGAACCCCTCGTATCCAAGTCGGTCGCTCAACCAACCGAGCTACGGGGGGTCGGCCTACCAACTGAGCTACGAGTGCTTCCATGACAGCGAGATTGTTATTTGTTTAGGAATAGTTAAGTCATGCACCGCAGGGGCCGCAGCACACAGAACGAGTCGTGCAGCTGCGGTGTTTTTCAAGTTTATAACATTTTCTTTGTGATCGATCGAATTAACCACTTTGAAATTGTTGTAGCTAAAATTAAGATACTAGAATTATGCTTATTAACAGTTTAGACGTCCTACTTGTCGCACAAACTTATGTTTTGAATGTTGAGGTATACAGTGTTCGCCATCTTATCGCTTACGCCCGCCAGCCTGCCATCTTCCGCAAGTCAACCAAATGTATTTAGTTTCGCCAGCAAAATCGACTAGTCCAACGAAAAAAAAAAAAAAATGTTGGTTCAAAACACTTAACTTATAACTAACAATATTATTTTGTTGACAAGTTGTAACTAGTTAATTGTTTACATAAAATATTTGTTCGACGTCCTGTAGTAACCAAATATACGTTTGGCACAAACAAATTGCGTTTAAATTAATAATTTGATCGAGGGAAATAATTAAATTTGTTTGGAGGACTCAAAGCTTGGTCTTACCAACAAAATACTGTTTAGCTGAAGCAAACATCACCTAAATAAATATATTTAGTATAATGAAACAATTCTTTCTCTCAGTGAACAAACGGTCAATATTGCAACGCCAAAAGAAAAGGATAAATTTCTCACCAAACTATTTATTTATTTTTTTTTGTTTTGTTTTACTCATATAATCTTGTTATTTCGTTCTCCCAACAACTTAACGATATACTTTTTCCTTAAAATTTCAATTCACTTCGTCTGTTTGTGGGACTCTGGCAGCTCGCTTCAGTAGTGACTCGCTACATAAACAAATTAATTTTCAAATATAGCTTTCGTATGTTTCGATATTCGAACATTGTCCTTGTTTCTATTTTTGTGTGAGTGACACAACTTGGTACAATGACAGGAGCTGGGAGAGGAATCGGCCACGGCCTATGTTAAGAAATCATTCCAGCATTTGCCTGGTGCGATTTCGGGAAATCATGGAAAACCAAAATCAGGACTACCGGAGCCGGGGATCTAACCCGGGTCTTCCTGAATGTCAGTACAGCGTGTTACTGTTGTGCCACCTCGCTCGGTTTTAAATGTAAGGAAAAAATTGGAAGCCTTGGTGGAAGAAGGGGACATGTCACATTTGTAAGCTTCTCTGAAATGTACAAAAAATATTTAATTTAGTACGAAGAGTTCCAACGCATGTTTAAACGTCTACTTTTAGTATGTATGTAACACAGGTATGCAAATAATCAAGAATCATTAAGTTAAATAAATTTTTATTGCCTTTTCTTTTGAAGTTTATGAATGTGACATGCCCCCTTCTTCCATCGTTTTGGGTGTCCCATTATGGCAACCGCCTGTTCTTTAGCCAATCGCAATTCGATAAAGTTCTTAATGATGTACCTGGTCCAAGCAATTTTATTGTTAATCTATTTTGTTCCTCACATTGCTAATGTGCACTACTCTGAGATGTTTTTATTCTTTAGAGGCGCATCAAAACAAGTGTACATAACCTCAAAACGCCTCAGCGCCATGATGGAACACCCAAAAATCTGGCTTCAACTACGTCACAGCAAGCCATCTCCTGACTATTCATACCTCCGTGGATGCGTCGATGTTTGACAACTTGAGCCTAGTGGAGTTTTAACTTGTTGACTCAGCGTGTAACTGAAGCCAACATTTGTCTCATCAAGTCTTTTGGCTCTGGGATCAAGCATAATAACCTGGCTTCGTCATAATTTATGCTGCCGCGGCTATAACGTGCGAAACCCCGTAGAAAATAAACTTTAAATCGCTTGTGTTTACTTTCTGAACAAAGAGAACACGACGTAATATCGTATTTCCTTTCGCGTGTAGCGTATTCAAGATAACCGAATAATCTTGCAGTCGATTCCTCGAAATCAACGTGCGGTGAGAATTCCTGTTTGTGTAGTCGATATGCAAGTGTTTTTTTATTCATTTATTTCATTAGCACAAAGTCATAAAAGAACAATAACTCTATAAATATGCATACAATATTAAACTGTTGCATGATGTGAAATTAAATTTACAATCAAATTATGCAAACATGTACACAATTTTCTTACAGTAGTAGGCTAAGTATAATTATACATGGTAATACATTTTGACGATAACTTTATACACGTTATGATATGAATTCCTTAAACATCATACATCGCTAAATTAAAAGTTATTTGCTGTTCAAATATATTCTTTAAGAATTTTCTTAAAAGTAGTAAGACTATTCATTTATTTTAATGGTACTGGTAATTTACTAAATTCAATCAATCCTTTGTCAAAAACATTCCGCTTTCCCAAAGCAGTTCTCCGAAATTTAATGTGAAAGTAATACTTATTCCTAGTGTCATAGGCACGGCCATACAGGAACAGGTCTGGACACTTGGGTTGAAAATTGACCCTGTTATGAAAGATTGGCACTCTGGGGTTGTTTTAACATTGCGTAAAAGGGACTACAAGGAGCTGCTAAAACAACACTTCATTGCTAGTGGCGCTTTCAGTCATAACGGGGTCAACTCAATAGCATTGATAGATAGGCTAGTGTCCAGACCTGTTATTCTAAGACCGTGGTCATAGGCATATAGATCTGAAATGTTATTATCTTTGACTGCAAATACTCAGGTAAAATGCCTTCTTTGATCTTAAAAAATTAGTGTATTATATAAAAGTTAATTTTTAATACTCAACCAGTACTGCAAACATGTCTTGAATTTTTACAAATCTATTTTTATGAGTATTGCTATCATGGCCCTATTTTGAAGTACCTGTAATTTATCAGTATAAACATGATCAACAAAATTTATTTATAATTGATGCACAATGCGTAAAATGTGGAAGAACAATGGTGTTGTATACAAAAACCTTAGATTTTTTAGACAACTTGTACTTAAGTCTACCTAACATCCCTACCTTTCAAGCTACTTTTTTAATTACATTCTCTACATGCGACTTTATGGTCAATTTGTCGATTACAACCTTTAGACATTTAAATTCATCAACGTATTCTAAAACACCAATTTCAAAATTTATGTTCATTTCTTCTTTGCCTTCACCAATCACCATATATTTTGTTTTGACTATGTTCACTTTGAGCTTGTTTTCACACAACCAAATATATAAAGACTTTAGTTGACTGTTAAGTTTGTTAACTGCTTCTTGAAGCTCATATGAAGAACAATAAAGTAATGTGTCATCAGCGAACAAGTGAATTTCACAGTTACAGGCCAAGTCCATTATGTCATTCATATACATTATAAATAACATTGGGCCTAAAACACTACCCTACGGTAAACCAAAATTATTTTTAATTATTTGAGAGATCGTTTCCCCACGCCTTACAACTTGGTAAATATCAGTCAAATTTTTTAAACCATTTTGTAACTGTTCCGACAG
Organism: Medauroidea extradentata; assembly: GCA_003012365.1. Classification (NCBI taxonomy): domain Eukaryota; kingdom Metazoa; phylum Arthropoda; class Insecta; order Phasmatodea; family Phasmatidae; genus Medauroidea; species Medauroidea extradentata. Next base: position 60,447 of record PNEQ01031701.1, read on the forward strand.
TGCTAGCGAGTAAACACGTTTATTTTCAATCGCCATTTTGCATTATTCCACAACACAAATTACCGTTTGAAACCTTTAGTACTTCTCAGGTATCTATGACAGTTTCCAATAGGGTCGAGAATGCTACCATAAGTTTCCCAGGGAAGCTTTTATTGCTGTTGGCCAGTCCTAGGAGCGAACAGGAATTTAAACAGTACCACATGGTTCGAGTCATTGGTTTATGCAACCACTTTAAGTGCTGTAATAAGTTTGTAAACCTATATTAATTAAATATTTAGAAACTATGAACGAGACGATTTAAGACTCAACATCATACTAACTCTATCAAGAGCTACATAAGGAAGCTATTGAATCCTTGTTGTTGTACCAGCTCTCGTAAACAAAGGCATGTGGAATCTGAGACAATGGTTTACACAACCGCTTATATAATTTGTTTGCATCTCAATTATATATGGTAAATGGTAATAAATATGACGTTACTTATCTGTCAATTACCTGACATTATAAAATAAAGCCTACTAAAAGTCAGCGTAAGCAAACATCCAAGAAATCGGACACCTTTGGAATTGTACGAAAAAAACGAGAACGATAAAAACAACGTCATGACGCTTGTGTCGTTATTATTTATTCTGAGACCGAACAGCGTTCAGGAACTACGTCTTTCTAACCATCTAGAGTGCAAGCTGTAAGTGTGTGGTTTTGACTAGACGAATCGTAGTGACGGGATTTCGTTTTCCTAAAAAAATAATAATAATAAATAAATAAAAATTAAAAAATTAAAAAAAAAATAAAAATAAAATAATTAAAAAACTATAGGTACACTATTATTTCGCATGTACTTTTCTGCTTTATTACATTTACATTTCTATTTCTATACTGATGTGTTTATTACACAATCGGAAATAAAACCATAATATTAATTTGTTACATTAACCACATTTTAAATTTAAAGTTCTAACCAAGCAAATCGGTCCTCCGGATAATCCGCACTCACTTAAAAAAAAATTGTTCCTGTAATTTTCAAAATAAATTTATTTATAGTTAAGGGTGTACAAAATTTGCCTTATTTTCTAACAACATACTAGACTGCCAGCTGTAATATGTTCGCTTGTCGTCTTTCATTGGCCGACAATGGCATAGCCTGCCGCATAGAACGCTGCTAGCCAATAGCTAAAATCTAACGCTAGAGTGAGTGACCAATGTGGCACATAACCGTCGGCCAACAATACATGACGCAGGACGCTATACTGATTTGCAGAATACGCTGGCAGAAAACATTCTCGCGATAAATCACCTTCTCTAGTAATAGTTTTTTTCCTGTTATTTGTCTACAGACGGCTACGTTGTGTCAGAAGTATATCATTGAATCTTGCATGTTGCAAGAAACTACAGCATTTTCATGGGTATGTTGGCACAAAACATTTTTGCGGTATACCTTCACCACTACCCATCACTGACTATGCATAGGTAGAGACGGGAAAAATTGACCTGTAGGCTAGCCTCCAATGACATATGTGTACTCAAGCAATCAACATCTGTTCGTTGACTGCTCGCTTCCACAGTGAAATGGGCCCGCATTTAGTTACATTGTTGTTGTTGAATCATGCATTCAAACCAACAAATTCAAAATTATGTGGCGTGATTAATTTAACGTTGTGTATAAAATTCTGAAATTGTGTAGTCTTAAGAAATAAAATATATGCATGTACACTGAAGCAATACTTTGTAGGCCTACTTCATTAAAACAAGTAAAATAACTTTTAACCTCTTACATGGCAATTACGAAATATGATGCGGCGCAATCCTTTTCTGTAGTCTTAGCGTTTTCCGGTAAGTTTATACACAAAATTACTTATGCCCATGCTCAGAGATTACTTGCATAAATAAATATATGTTCACTTTTCTGATACTAACCATGCGACAACTTAACTGAGACCCCCGTTTTTGGGCGCCTTAGTCAAGGCTGTGTCGCCACAATTTTGACGCGTCTTAATGGACGACTTGAAGTACACGCCCCCTGACGTCACACTGCAGGGTAAATACTGTGGGAAACAAAGCTTGTTTACAAACATGCTGATTTGTTAGTTGGTAATTGCAGAAAGCAAAAATGTTGCGCATTTATAGATTTGCACGCAAGGGTAAAAAATATTACTTGCAATTTCATGGTTAAGATACGCAAATACATAAGATTGATGTTTACCTGAAAAAACGGCAAATTCCAAACAAATAATCAATTTTCTTGACGTACACCTCATCCGGGACATGTGAAGCCAAACGGCTAAATGAAGGTTATGTTCGACTGCGGTATCCATGGAGATAGGAATTGTTTCCCACACCTGACTGAAGCTCCGCCTCTTTTCAAGTCGTCCATTAATCGGTGGTCGAATTTTTGTCGTTTGACGTTTTACCAACGCCATGTTAGAGTTAAGACGGGCCAAAAACAGATCCGTAATCGACCTGCAGGTTGTGTTAAATAAGCCGTCGGTCAATTATGAAAGAAGCACGAACTTACAGTTGCTGGAATTCTACCGGGAATTTTTCAAGTCTCTATGAATAAGGTCGTGAACATTTCCGGAAAAGAATTTTCACCCAGTTTGATTCAGTTTTTCACGTGTTCATCTGCATTTCTGCTTCATTGTCAGTGGTTGGATGTTTTAACTCTACAAATCAAAGACGTTTCCTGTTGCAGAAGCCTTATTGTAATTAACAGAGTCTATGACAGACGTCACTTTACACAAACACTCCGCCAATAACCATAAAGCATAGTTGCAGATGTGAACGTAAAGCACTGAAACAAATTGGGGCACAATTATTGTCGCCAAAAGTTTGTGACTCTAACCATGAAGAATAGCTGCAGATGTGCACTGCATTGCAACATGTTGGAGTACAATTCTGTTCGCCAAAAATAACTGGCTATAAGGATCAGCCTGTATATGTTTTGACATCGTGTGCTGATGGCTATCCCGTGATTTCACTCAGTAATTCGAGGTGAAGTGTTGGATCTCCGTCTTGTATCTGTGATCCAAGGAGTAGGTACCAGTGAACTTTCGCCTCGGCCGACATGTTGGCAGGTCTGAAAGCGTGTCTATGGGCGGGGACCTGATGACTGACGTCTTGTTTACCGCGCTGCGAACACACGTGTCCCACTCTTGGCACGTCAGCTCACGCGTGAAAGGAGGAAGGGTTGCTGGGTGGAGGGGTAAACATTATGTCGACCCGTTGCGACCCCGTGACCTTACGTTCGATACTAGAACCATCGTCTTCCGCCCCCTGACATCCAAGTAATTCTACACTGCTGTGGGGAAATTCCATTCTGATGACTCGGGGTCGCCAGCAGGTTGTAGAAGGACGGAAGTTACTTCTCGAGGCACTGCCTGCTACGCCTGTTTGATATCATAAATTGTGATATCAACATTAAATTCAACCGCATAGTCCGTATTTTCGGTATATCGATAATGTCGATAACATTGTAAATTTCCGGTGTATAGGTTATATCAATAATATCGTAATATGTCGGTATATCTTTAATATCGATATCACAAATACTTCGTCACATCGATAATATCAATAACATCGTAAATTTTCGGTATATCGATATGCGTATAACACAGATTTTTCGCTATCAAATATTCTAAATCGGCTTTTCAAATCTTAAAAAAACTGTATTTTAAAGCACTTATATGTTTATAGACGAAGTGACACATTTTATTAAACTAGTGTCATTAGTGGCATTGATATTTCAGAGAAACGTGTAAATTTATACAAATTAATGCGTGAAATGAAAACGCAGAAAAAAATATATAGAGCTAACAAAATAGCGAGAGACTAAATATAATTACCGATGGTAAGTCTACACAATGGCAGTGATGGTATTAGTTAATCCTGTTACACAATTATAATCTTTAATGTCACATATCATCTTCAAAATAACTGAAAATTTGATTGGCAACGACGAATATTCGTCAAACGTAAATAATATCGTCCTCGCACAATAACGATTCCGTCCAATCTTTGTTTCAGTCATATAATAGTTACGCTAATAATACTCAATTCCGTAATAATTTCAATTTCGATAACACAGTCAGATCCAAAAAAATAATATTAATGAATTCGCCAGTTTCGAGGAAGTTGCTAATTTCGATAGCATTGTAAATTTCTTATTGTATTCAATACATCGAAAATATCGTTGTACCGATTGTTTCGATAATATCGCGATACCGATATATCTAAATTTGAAAAAAAAAAAAAAAAATTATATCAGTGACATTTTTTGTTTTTGACATGGGTAGTTATCGATATATTGATATCGGTATGTTTAATTCCCGAAGTCGTTTTCGGCATATCGGCGAGTTCGATAATATCGTGACACCGATATGTCGATATTTAAAGATGTTGATATCGGTTAGATTTTTAAATTTATATATTTACAACAATTATCGATATACTGAAATATCGAACAGCCATACAGCCTACCCCAGACCCCTGATGGAAGAAAAGATGAAACATAAAATGCTGAATTGATTGAATCGTAACTTTTTTTTTTTACGTTTGAGGCCTGGGAACAGGAAAGGCGATAAGTCGAATATAACACGTCCGTCAAATATATCATCGCCTCTAGGCGCGGAGGACTAAACTAGCGTGCAGTGTTTTCGTAGAAAGCGTTTTTCTAGGTACAAAATTATTTTATTTCTGGTTTTGTGTAGGAGATCATGTAGCATACAACATGATCATTCAGATTGACATTTAAGTTCAGTAAGCTAGTTTGTTTTAGTGTCGTACTTAAAACCGTGACATGCAAATGTTGACTTTAACAAGCCATTTTTTTTAGATAAACTATTATAGATACAAAAAATGTAATTAAAGTTTAATTATGTCACAATTGAAGTCTTAAAATAAATATTCAGTATCTGGTACAAAATAAAAATAAGAACATGATGATAAAAACTGCTTTATTTTGGGCCCTTAAGGGCACGATTTACCTCAGTTTTCAACGTATTTTTTTTTTATTTTTATATTTGTATCAGATATTTTATTTCTTATTTAAGACACAAATTGTGACTAAATCTTCCTCTTAGAAAATTGGTGTACCTCTCATAGTTTTTGCATAATGAGTCGCAAACATCAAAATTTCGACTTTACGGTTTTATGTACGCCACTAAAACCAACAGGTATACCAAACCGAAAAAATTCGAAATGCATAACAATGTTATAGTCTATGATTTGACCTACATAAAGTAAAATGTAAATAAATTTTTGTATTTTTAAACAATTTTTGAAATTTATAAATTTTCATTTCAAAATTCAGCATTTTTTATTAAATACAAAAATATTTTATTTTTGGTTTTTATATGTGTCACTTCATAGCCTACAACATTGTTATACACTGTGAATTTTTTCGGTTTGGTATTACAGTTGGTTTTAGTGGCGAACATAAAACCGTAAAATGCAAATTTTTACGTTTACTGACTCATTACGCGAAAACTATGAGAGATACAACAGTTTTCTAAGAGGAATATTTAGTCACAATTTATGTCTAAAATAAGAAAAAATATCTCGTACAAGGTGGTCAGTGGTGGTTTTAAGAGGGAGAGGCTACCGGGATGGTGTACCCCCCCCCTCCCCACCCATCCAAATCGTGTTCAACACTATGTAGCCAAAGTATGTCTAGTCGCCTCAAGGAAACTGGAGTTTTGTTCTATGATAACGTTAATTAGTTAATATGCTCGAAATTTCGTGCAACTGTTACAGTATTTATACGTGCTTTGTTTGTTTATTTATCAGCACTTTCTTGTAACTAATACAAGTTATGAAATGCGTGGTTATATTTGTTTATTTACAATCAATTTATTGGAACAATTGCAGTGATTATAAATATTATATTGTTCAACAATTACTACAATTATAAATCTTATTGTGGTTGTTTATTTACGAATACTTTACTGTTACTACAGAAATAATTATAAATGTTATGCACTATAATATTTACTGTAACATATTTGCTTATTTATGAGTGGTATCTTTTATTAGTAGGATGGTTAATTTATTGTTACAAATTATATTTATAAGTCCTCGTAAATGTGTAAAATTTTTGTTTATTGTGTCAGTCGTTCTGGATCGTTGCCACGTGGCGTCCACGTGTTTTCTCTGGGCGAATCTTTTTTCATCCTCTAGATGCCGGAGGAACGCCAGACGGTCGCGTGGTTCTGGAGGTCCAGAAATAGATGCAGGTCGAACGCAGACATTCTCCGTCGTTCCTTCTTGCTGCAGATCCTCACAAAAACTAGAACAGCTTCATACTGCAGAGTTGCTCACGTAATCTCTCCTTCCTGCTTCACGTCATGCAGGTCGTAGGTTCGATCCCTGCTTCATTCAGGTGTTAGTTTCCTTAAAATATTGGATTGAGTTAAAATTGACAGTCATAAATTTTAAGTTTATTATTTAAAAACAAAGCCAGGTAAAGTAATGTACACACTAGGATACTTTAACATTTAACTCTAGATTTCCGTTACTTTGAGTACTTTGTACATACACAACAAAAAGTTTAAGTTTAAGCAAACAATAATTAAAAAACGACTAAGATTATTTTTTTCCGATACGGAAATATTTTATAGGTGATGTGTCGTAACATATTTGTCTTTGTAGACGTGTACACGCCAATAAAGCTGCATTCAGACATGTTACAGAGATTAGGGCAACCAATAAGCGACCGGCAGTATGCAACCGATGCAGCGTTGCCAGTGGTGGTTTTAAGGAGGAGAGGCTACAGGGATGAAGGTCATTTAGAATTAATGAAAACATTTAAGGAAATAACTTGTAAATAAATAAATGTATATGGAGATGAAACTTACGAGAAGCTACTCATAAAAGACAGCAATATTTCAAACTACTATAAAAATTAACGAGAAAATGCTCCCATAGGAATACTTACATTCATTCAAACTATGAGTTAAAATTTTTCCACAAATTAATAACAAGGTAATATTTACAATAACAAACACAAAAACCTGCTCGCAAAAATACAGGAATTACAAAAAAAATTCGTATGTATCCAACAAATTGCAAGTAAATTTTACAATTATTATTGTAGTGACGCTACTGTACATCTCGACAGCTAATGTTACATATATATATACATAATTAATTAATTTTAAATAATGAAGTGTTACTACAGGGCTTCTTTACCAATGGTGCATTTATTGTACATCAAGCATTCTTCGTTCTTTCAGGCAATAAAATATTTTAACCACTTTAATATTTCATAGTTCCATCTATCTCTTGAATAACTTGGCTGGAAAAATAATTTCGCCTGAAAGTAACACACGTTATGAGCTACACAACTGTTCGCACGAAAAGCAAGGACTTTCTTATCACAGAAAAAACGGGTATGGTGACTGCTAAATGTTATGTTTATATGGACCTCACGAAATATTTTTGCAGTGGTTACAAAATTTTTTGGTAGTCAGTACAAAACTTTATTGGGGACAGCAAAAATGTTTAGTGGTCACCACAAAAAAAAAATTTGGTAAGGTCCATAATGACAAAATATATTGTGGTGACCAGTAAGTATTTTTTTCAGCATGTAACCGATGAATATATATATATATTTTTTTTTTTAGTTCCACCAAGAAAATATCTTAAAAGTTTAATGAATTCGCTGGTGTTTCTTAGAGAACAAACTTTTTACTAAATGCAAAAAAGAAAAAAAACTGTAAACTGCTGAAATGAATATGATAGCTCAAAATTACGTTACAGAAGCTAGGGCACTTAAGGTTATTGTTTTCGAAAACAATTGCAGAAACGACTAACTACTTAAAATATACGTACAGGAACAAAATAACTGATTCATATGTTACGCCGTTCTGAATCGTGTTCGCTGCTAAATAAAAATTGTGCAGAGTGCACTGCATATGTCTGTTTTAGGATCAGTTAAGGTTCCATTTCAGTCGCCATGTTGAATTTATAATATTTCGCTTTTTTGGAATTATATGAAGAATAATGTTAAATATGCGGTTATACTTATAAATTATATTTACATTTCGCTACAGTACAGACATTGAGATTTACCTGTTAACATACATTCACGCCGCAAGGTGTGTGACCATTTTTTTATATTCATAATTTGTCCGACATATTGCTGTCTGACTGTTCATTAATAGCTCTATTGCCATGCCTGTACTGCAACGTAAAGTAAATGTAATTAGAGGTACAATCGCATATTTAACATATTACATCTTAAAATTACAAAAAAAGCTGAATATAATAAAATTCAATATGGCGACTGAAACCGAGCCTTAAATATGCGAGGCATGAAGTAAGGAGTGTACAGAAGACAACATGTTGTGATGTGCAGTACATGAAGGCAGTAAATAAGCCGGTTTTCGCCTGAAATATGCGTCCGCCACATCGATAGTCTCTCGCGCAAGAACTAGGTGCGGCGTGTGTTAGGCCGGCTTTACACATTGGCCCAACACCCGACCTTGGAAGGAATCGACCAGTGTGTAAATGGTGCTTGGCCGATCTTGGACTGTGGGCCATGTGTGGGAAGCTTTGCCATTCATTGTCGGTTTTTGGCCCAACCATCAAAGGGATTGGCGTATGCACTGGCGTTTACTTGGTCTGTGTTTACACATTGGTACATACATTGGTGTTGTGATTTTACATTTATTTGTAGTTTGAGAGGAAAGTGTTGTTAAATGAAGTGTTGAAAATGATCAGTGGACATTATTCTGCACATATACATAGAGTATGAATGTAGTTGCATCAATTTCCAAATAAACTTGACCCTTGATTATCACGGAATTTAAATTGGCCGTATGATTGGTTAAAAGTAAATTGGACCAGTGCGTAAATAGCGACTGGCCGTTTCTTGGTCATTGCCAATTCTTCCATCCAAGATTGACCCAATCTTTTGGGCCAATGTGTAAATCCGGCCTTAGGAGAAATATTTTTTAAGGATACTAATAAAAGTGCGTTCGATATATCTATCTGCGGAAAGAAAACACGTTTTAAACCATACTCCTCAATTTTTTTTTGATATCATGCTTTGATTCATGGTTTCGGGGCACCTCAAAATTTCAAAAAACGACTTTTTCAGACTACTGCCACGTAAAAATTACCAACCGGAATCGCAAAAACAGATAGAGAGGTACGCGCTGGTCTTAACCAAGCACTTTCCATAAATAAAAAAAAAAAATAGGGCCACCGCTTAAAGACCCATAGAAAAAAAACGACCAAAACACTGTAGGCTACGTCTTTTTCGCGCACCGGCGAATTTTTATTTAATTTATTGAATTTTAAAAATTTTTATTTTCAGCTTCAGCATTTTTTTATAAATACAAATAATTTGTATTCTTTATGTTTATGAGCATGACATTATAACCTGCAATGTCTTTATCCACTGTGATTTTTTTTAAGTTTGGCTTATCAGTTGGTTTTAGTGTAGTCCTTAAAACGGAAACATGTAAAATATGATTTTAACAAGCCATAACGCGAAAACTATGAGAGATAAAAAAAATGCCATATGAGCCAAATTTAGTCGCAATTTGTGTCTAAAATAAGAAAAAAATATCTGGTACAAGTAAATAATAAAAAAATTGAGATGAGAATTGCGGTACATCGCGCCCTTAAGAAGCCATTAAGCAAAAAATAAAAAATAAAACAATTTCATAAGAACCAAATTCAAGGCACAATGTTTGGATTACTTAGGCCACCTTTCAAATCCTTCATACAACAACTGCCGAACTACACAACCTCATCTGTTTTACCTGCACCCTTCTGATGCCAGCGATGTGGAAGTTTGCAATTCAAAACATATTTACATTTTTCTCTTCCGCAAGTAGCAACGTTGGCGCGGGACGTTCTGAGGCGCAATGAAGCATAAACAAAGGTTTCACTTACGCGTGTGTATAAAAAAAAACTCTGTAAATAGCACAAAAGAAACGAAACTTTTACGCAGATTTTTAATTTTTTTTTCTCTCGTTTCCATCGCTGTGAAAACACTTTCCAAATTAATTACTCTGCGAGGTTTTCGCCCCACGTACACAGGAGCGCAACAAATTAATGTCTGTAGCGGAGACAACAACACCTTTACAGCCGGAAACAACATCATTACCGTTGCCAAAAACAAACCTTTCCTTTTGTGTGTTAAATTTAGCAGAATTTCCGCCTTGAATAAAATTTAAAAACAAATTTAAAATTTTTAGTGCCGAAAGCAACGTGAAATACCTAACTAAAAAATACTAAAAATTTATTTCTAACTCCAGTTGAACGAGTTTTCAACTTACATATTTGGCGACATAATTTACTTGAATGTATATATATATTGATAACCAGACAACTGTTTTTAATATACATACATTATTTGAAAGAATGTTCTGGCAAAATTGTGTATCGTATAACTGTACACAGTCTCAAATTTTTTTAAGCATTTGGATAAAAAATATTAGAGTTATTTGTAATTGTTTTAAATAAATGAAAGCTCATGGCCTTAACGCGAAACCGTTTAACTTATTCATAATACGTTAAGGCTATGCTCTTTTGTTTCTACCGAACTTGTAATAATAATAATATTTTTTTTTTTTTTTTTTAGATTAAACGAGAGCAGATATCTAAAATACGTCCGGCAGTTTTGTATAAAATGGTTTTTGCTGTGAAAGCCAATTTTTCAAAGCAAGAAATTGTACGTTTTCGAATAAAAAGTCAGTTAAACATAAGATCATTAGTTACATAATTAACTAAAACCATAGTACTAACTTCCCTGAAAATGTCAACCGACATGAATACAGACGATTTCAAACAAAACTGCCTGACAGATTTATGATATCTGCTCCCATTTAGGCGTAGAAAATTAATACTGCTAAAAAAATTAGAATCTAGATAGCATAGCCTAAAGATACAAAAAGACTTCACACTTAAAGCTATACGCTTCTCTAATCTTGAAAATTCGGCGCGTTTGTTAGACATGAAGGTTTGGGGACTCTCAAAATGGCAAAAACGGCTGCTGTAACTCAGAAAGTACCACCTGAATTCGTAAAGTGCAAAACGAGATGGATGCGTTGGCCTTTTACATAATAATAATAATAATAATAATAACATTCTAGGATCCCCGCTTAGAGTCGCGTAGGAGGAAAGACTGCAAGGAAAACTTTACACGTCAATTCGGCGCGCTGAGAATAGAGGTGATATGTTTCCCGTCGAGCGTGGTGCTCTGGATTTTATCACTCCGCTGTTCCCCGCGTCAGACGCGGGATAATTTTTTTTAGGGGGTGGGGCGGTAAGAGGGTTGAGGGGTTGAAATAAAAAATAACGCAACAATTTTTTTTTTTTTTTAGCAGCAAATGAATGTGGGCTTAAGCCGAACAAAACCATACTTAAGGGCACTGTTTAACCGCGTGTGAGAGGTTCAAAAGCGACGGAGCCATAAGGTCGACCTTGAAGCGCGCATCAAATGCCGCGTCGCCTCAATGATCCAATGTCTGAAATAGCGTGCAAGGTTCCCGCCGAACCGATTTTACAATATGGGACGTTAAGCGGTGACCATATTATTTTATTGGTGGAAAGTCTGCAACAAGTTCAGTGCACGTCACAATTTGAGTTTCACATACATACAGTTAATACTTTTTGAAGTACGGCAGTCTGAAAAGGCCGTTTTTAGCCATGTTGGAGGGCTTAGAAACAGTGTTTTCAATGAGCGTGGTATTTTAACAATGAGGTTCCGGGCTTGTCTGAAGTTTATTTTATTTTCGTACGTTGGCACAGTGGACACATGTGGCACATTTTCGTAGAAAAAACCGGTTTACGAACAAACTGCAACGCATTTAAATCGTGGGGTAGGCGGCCGCCTTAACATACATACGTTAGGATACTGGGCTTGGATTCACACCACAGAATATAAACACGGACAAAATCGTTTTTGTTAGTGAAAAATGTTTACTGCAGACTACGACACCTTAAAAGTATTGGAAATAAACCTCTAAAATAATGTACGACAAAAAGATAACATGTTTGATAAACAATATTTTTATTAAATGTATGGTTACATTCTTAGTTTTAAAGTGCATTCACAACTACCACTTAGTGTGTGTGTAAGAAGTAGAAAGTTGGGATACCCAGTCAGGCACAAATACAGTACATGCTATGTGATGATGTGCGTGCGCACTCGGCGTTTCTACTTTTACACATAAGTACATACGCTAAGTTTTGGTTGTAAGTCCAGCAATAGTTGTGAGACAAGCTAAGCGCCGGGCCGTGCCGAGCTACGTTCAAGGTCGAGTACGCAGACCAGTCCGTATCGAACACAGACCAGTCCGTGGCGAACGCAGACCAGTCCGTGTCGAACGCAGACCAGTCCGTGCCGAACGCAGCAGCTAGGGATCACGAATGCCAAGAAGTTTGACGCGAGCAGTAACTTGCCCACAATCAAATCACTCAATCTCTGCGGAAATAAAACATTTTACAACTGCATAATACTGGCTCGTGCAGAAACACAATTATTTCTCAGCCATGTGGAATGTTCTAGTTTTCTCACGAGCTTTATCTCAACGTCAACAGTCTGAACAAAAAATTAAACTGCGGTTGAAAATTAATACGGAAATAAGTGATGCAAGTTCATGAATTAAACGCGGTTTTTATGGCTTAGGATGAACGTCCATTTCTGTAAAAACAGCAATGATGTTTTAAAGCCAATCGGTTTGATAGGCGATAGTATTACTGATCAGTTGGTCTCGATGTACGTTTTCTGTTCCTGCTTTGACGTCAGTGTTAATTTTATGTGCTATATTGATAACCAGGGACAGCTGTTTTTTGCGAAAAAAAAATTTCCGCACCAGGTAGGTTTCTAAGATTGTAACCTTCACTTAAGCTCGTTCACTTGGCAAAAATGCATAGTTTTATATTTACATGACATAGTGTTCGTTTTAGAGGCATTACTTGCGACCACATTTTCTACTTAAATTTTTTTAGCTCTCATAGTTTCCCCATAGTGGCATGCCAAAATCAGAATTTGACAGTTACGGGAACGTAGGAATAACGAAAACCAATTGATTTACCGGAATTAAATAATTTACACTGAAATGAGAAATTATAGGTCATATGCCAAAATATTAAAAAATACACAATGATATGTCTTTGTCCTTTAAATAAAAATCTTAAAATGATGTCAATTCACCTCATTTACAGCGAAATTTAAAACAGACAAAAATACTTTGTTGTGTATTTTTTAATATCTTAGCACCTGGCCCATAATAATTAATTTCAGCGTAAATTATTTCATTCGAGTCGGTAACTCGGTTTTTGTTACTTCTGTGTTCCCGTAACAGTAAAATTCTTACTTTCACATGTCGCTATGGGAAAACTATAATAGCTAAAAGAAAATTTACAAGTAGAAAATTTAATCACAAGTAATGTCCATAAAACGAACACTATATCATGCAAGTATAAAACTACGAAGTTTTGCCATGTGAACATCCGGGTACGATTTTGCAAGTTAATTTAGACTCGGCGGGGCTCAGTTACCTTTTGTCATATCGCTTCCGGACAAAAAAAAACATTTTCTGCATCAAGAAAAAGGACATATTGCAAAATTAATACAATTTCGTAGAATAAATTGTGAATAGCAGTTTTAGAGTGTTGGTGTTGTCAGTGCGATAAAATGCTTTTTTCCTCACAGTTTTCTGGGTATTGAAAAAACTGCCTGAAAGATCGTTTAGCAATGTGCGTGGCACCGAGACGAATAGAAAAGTCTGTGATGGTATTTATGTAGCTTCAACACGTACTGAGCCAAATCGAAAATAATTTAACATGTGAAACCCTATACTTGCTCCCGCCGTCGCTTTGAGGTAGGCAACTCCTTTAAGGGGGCGGTCACCTCAGTTTTCAACGTCTTTTATTATTTTTATTTTTGTACTAGATATTTTTTTCTTATTTAAGACATAAATTGTGACTAAATCTTCCTCTTATGAAATTTTCGTATCTCGTATAGTTTTTGCATAATGAGTCATAAATATCAAAATTTTCTCTTTACTGTTTTATGCACGCCACTAAAACCAACTGACATACCAAACTGAAAAAATTCACAGTGTATAACAATGTTGTAGGCTATGATTTTACACATATAAAAACAAAAATATATAGAATTTTGTATTTTTTTTTTTTTTTTAAATTGTTGAAATTTTTAAATCTTCATTTCAAAATTCAGCATTTTTGAATAAATACAGATATAATTAATTTTTGGTTTTATATATATATATATCAAATCATAGCCTACAACATTGTTATACATTGTGAATATTTTCGGTTTGGTATGTCAGTTGGTTTAAGTGGCGTGCATAAAACCGTAAAGAGCAAGTTTTGATGTTATGACTCATTACGCAAAAACTATAAGAGATACAAAAATTTCCTAAGAGGAAGATTTAATCATCATTTATGTCTTAAATAAGAAAAAAATATATGGTACAAATATAAAAATGTAAAAAGTCGTTGAAAACTGAGGTGAACCGCGCCCTTAAGACAGACATGATTTGACCTCACTGTCGACGAGACGTAAAACCCACTTATTATGTCAGTAACAGAGGCCGGAAAAGTTCGAGAGTTCATTGACCGTTAGACGAGCCTCCGAAGATATATGTTAACTGTAACAGACAACAGACTCTCATAAGTTGCTCGCTAACTCAGTGGTACAACATTATTGGACCAACGTTTAAGTTTTACTTTATCTTTAGCGGCGTAATTACATGTTAACAACTAAATCGCAACGTCTGTACTTCAACGAAATGTAAACAAAATTTGAGGTATAATCGCATATTTAATATTTTTCTTCTTATAAATCCAAAAATGCGAACAATAACAAAATTCCATATGGCAACTGAAACCGAACCTTAAGAGTGCATTGTAGATAAATAAACGATGAAAACATCAATTGATTTCTACGCTATTTTCGAAGCCAATATGGATAAAATACGCAATGACAATCTTAGATATTGGAATTTTCCAACTTTATGAGTAAATATTTATCCAGAATTACTAATTCGTTACACGTGATCTCTTGCGCCGTAGTTAAATGCACGAGGTTTCGGCGTCAGAGATTGTGTCTCAGAAGTTCGTAACACTGGAAACAATTTTGTTTAAAACGTTGGATGAAACTATTGTCTAGGATTGCTATTGTTTAATTTTCGCAAATTGGCTTCAAGAAACCTACAGTTATAGATTAGACTAATGCTTTTAGCGTTGAATTATGTACCGCGCCCTCTTAAGTAGTATCCCTTAGAAAGAATTTCTCCTAACACACTGCAACAATGTCCATGCGACAGCTGTATCTCTAAATTGCTGCTCATGTCCACACGAGTGTCTCGCGTAGTTGTTTTGTTATTTTCTTTGCGGGATAGTTAAGGGTCACACGTGTTGAGTGGAAGGCATGAGAGTATCACATTCGCAGTCGCGAGGGCCGTGCCAAAGGGAAAAGATACGCGGCGGAGGCGTTGAAGCGAACCCTTCCCACACCCTCCCCCCCCCCCCCGGCGCAAATAAAACGCGCTGGAATATTAATTCCGCAAAGAAGTGTTCTACATGCACTCCGCTTTGTGCGAGCGTGTTTTAGACGCGCGCCCTTTGCTATAGTCCGTCAAAGCGACTGGCTCGCAGCCCCGGTGTGTTGGGGAGGGGAGTGAGGCAAAAAAAATACAAATATCATACGAACACCCAACAAATCCACTTTCCGCGTCTGTTTTTTTTTTTTTTTTCATGTGGTGTGCCTGCTGCACCACACTTTTCTCGTCCCTTCCCGACTTCTCTGATAATATATATTGTAAACATCCTCCGCGTCCCTTTCTCTCATCATCCACCTTTCTTACGCGCTTTCTCGCATACCGGTGCCACAATACTGGAATATGCAAAACTCAGACAAGTAACTATTTTTAAGTTAACGATAGTTTGTTTTACAGCAGAATGTGAATACAGCAACAGGTCTGAAAATTTGCAAAAATGTACTGTATATAGTAATACGTTTTCAGTAACAAGGAATGCACTCTGCTGTTGATTCCTGCAGATACGCCCGTTCTTAGTACGTAGGGTAAACCTGCCCTTCTTCGTGGTACTAACGTACCGAAATCTGGTATTAAAAAATGTTTTTTATGGACATTACACTAACTTTTTTGCAAATTTTCAGACTTGTTGCTGTATTTACATTCTGCTATAAAGCAAACTATCGTTAACTTAAAAAAAGTTACTTGTATGAGGTCACTGTAAAAAAACTTCGTAAAATATTTAGGAAGTTATTATCCCAGACGCAGTATGTTACAGTTACCATACTTCGTCTTGTAAATATGCAAACTTTTACAGTTGTTACAATACAAGTCTGGAATCTTCAGTATACATTTGACGGTTTTATAAAAAGGTTCAGGAGAGCTACCATGGATGTCTGGGAAACTATTCTACCATACCTACTTTCTTAGCGCTCCTATATGCACGTCTGGTAAATTTACAAACTGTTTTTTAGAGTGTAAAATCCGTTCCTTATTTCTTGAACGTTACTAGCAGGAGAAAATGCCTGCTCCCAGGAGTCTAATAGTTCCCCAGACATTTTAGAGTTGTGTGTAGTCATTGATAAGCAGCGTTTTCTTCGCAACACAACTGCTCTTCGCCACTGCAATAACTACTTGTACTCTGGGAAGCTGCAATAAAACTTTCGCTTGTTTTCTGAAGTGAAGCTGAGCAATAAGTTACAAAACTTTGTGTGGCCGTTCCATCTGTAGCGTGCTGGAACACACTCAATTTCTGCAGCGCAGCCAGAAAGTAGGGCGCAGACGATTTAATCTTCGGAAGCTCCTGGCGAAGGGAAACTTTCGACTTACAGGAATTTTTACTTTTATTTTCTTCCACCTTTCCCCTACAGTTACGGTTTTACTTCGACCCCTTCGATTCTGGCGCGAGTCTACACTTTGAATGGCCGAGTATTGCTTGATGCAATGTTCTCTGCTCCTGAAGAAAACACTTGCAAGGCTGCCGTCACATTCCTTCTGTAGTGTTTGTAAGTATCTCTAAAAACGATTATGGCCGGAAATATTTACTGTTTGCTGGGTTTCAGCTGTCTTATCGAAGGATCACCGGCATTCGTTTATACATGGAGCTGTTACCGAATAAGAATCCCGCTATTTGATGCTTGTTGTTCTGCAAATAGCTACATTTTGCCAGTCCTGTCACCCAACCATCTTGTTGCAAGAAGCTTCATCGTTTTCATATGATGTCACAAAATTTTTCGCCATATACTGTCATCTCAAGTACGTAACAAGAACGCTACAGTATTAACAATAGATTGCGTAAATGAAAACAGGAATTTACATACATAAGTTGTAAACACTGCGGCTTCAAAATCATGCAACGTACGTCGAGACTTTCCGATTGGGACATAATCACCACGGAATCTTATTGGCTAGCGGAGACCAATGCTGAAAGTTTTGCTGTTGAGTAGGCATGTTGAATATGCAATGGGTATAGGCAATTATTTTTTATGAAAATAGTATTTCAACAATTTATTTTAGTGTCAGTAGTAAGATTTAGCCGGTTCCAGCACAGGAGCCGGTGTGTGGCGCCCGCCCGAGTGTGGTGCCCCCGCCATGTTGTGACGTCACGTCCCCGGCCGCCATGTTGGATGGCAGTGACCTTGACCTTGACCTTTCACCGTGACCTTGACCTTGAGTGTCAAATTACCAAAATTTCCCAAAATTTCGAAAATATCAAAAAAATTTCAAAAAAATTCAAAATTTTCAAAAAATTTCAAAGTTTCAAAAAATTTCGAAAAAAAAATACTACCTCCATTTTTTTCCGGACGCCATCTTGTTACCGGCCGCCATCTTGGTGTTTCTTCCAAAACATTTTCGATTTCGCATTCCATTATAACCCCGCAAATATTTAATAAATATATTTTTTATAAAAAAACTTTTTAATAAAAAACTTTTTAATAAAAAACTATTTAATAAAAAACTTTTTATATAAAAATTATTTAATTAAATCAACTACCGACACGTCTTACCCGGACGAGCTCCATCGACACAATGACGCCCCCCACCACTTTTTACATGTATATATTAACTTATCCCCCCTCCCCTCCCCTATCCGATACTTTATTTTAATTGGCTGTTAGTCACGTGATGATTTCCCCCCTCCTTCCCCCTACTTTCCCCTCTCACCGTCACTCGTGTTATAACCCGCCCAAGCTACTACACCTCCCTCCACCCCCCTCTCCCAACTTTACCACCCCTTTCTTATCCTTCATATTAAAATATATTTCCTTTATAATTCTCACTTCACAGCACGTC
>PNEQ01031702.1:0-27514 GCA_003012365.1 Medauroidea extradentata
AATAAAGATTTACTTGATTTTACATACACATAACTGAGATGTGACTGCGACCCGATGGCAATAATTCCCTTTTACAAATTAATACAAACATATGAGGATGAATAGTAAGTTACAGATTCCTTGTTAATAACATTAGTTGACAGTTCTTAAATTCAAATATTGATGAATGGCTCCTTGGTTTGGCTCGATGCATAACAAATATATTTCGCTGCACAACACTGGTCCTACCGGGCAACCGACGTGGTAGAAAATTATTACATACTTACATTTATCACATATACATATTTCAGCAGGCAGCCTCATTGCCACTACCACATCGGAGGCTTAAACAACGCCGAACATACCAGCCGGGTTTGCTACGCTCCTTACTAAGACAAATTATAACTTTACAGGATAAAAAATATCACTGTGAAGCACCAGGGAGAAAAATAAAAGGATATTTTGAAAGTTTTAAATATTGCAGGTGACTAGGTACTTCACAATATATATATATATATATATATATATATATATATATATATATATATATATATATATATCTTTACATACATGTATATATGTGTGTATATATGTACATCCAAGGAAGTGGCAGTACAAACAATCAAAGTGACATCAGTTAAGTTATCTAACTCTATCCGTTCCTTATGTAACTAAAAATCTAGTCATGTGGGCTATCAAAAGACTTAAGAACACCAAAGCTACAGGAATTGATGGAATACAGAATTTCTTCATTAAAGGTTGTATTGACACATATACACCGATATTGACTCACGTTTATAATTACAGTTTGAATTCCACTTCATATCCCAATTTGTGGAAAAAGGCAATAGTCATACCAATTTTTAAAAAAGGTAATAAACAGATAGTAAGCAATTATATACCAATATCATTGCTGTGTTGCTTTTCGAAAGTATTTGAAAAAATTGTTCACAGACATTTAAACTTTTATACCAAAAATACTATATCAATCAGCACGGATTTCAAGTTGGTAAAACCACTTGTAAAAATTTGTTTAGTTTTGTGAATAATTTATATGGAATGGTTACATCTAGAAACCAAATTGATGTATATACTTTGATTTAAAAAAAGCATTTGATACGTGTCAATACTCCATAATTTTGAATAAACTTTCTAATTTAGGTTTAAACACAACATATATTAAGTGGTTTGCTAACTATTTTTCAAATAGAATGTTCACGGTAAGACTTGAAACAAAGTTCTCCACTTCCTATCATGTTTCATCAGGTGTTCCACAAGAAGGTAATTTGTTGCCTCTACTTTTTAATATATTTATTAATTATATAAGTCATGTTATAAAAAGTTCTAAGCCAGTCCTCTATGCGGATGATTTGAAATTATATAAGAATATTATCAATAGGAGTGGTTATATTGATCTAAAGAATGACATTCTAGCAGTGTATAATTGGTGTTTAAATAACCAAATGTCTCTTAATTTAGAAAAAACTGTATGCATTTTGTTTACAAGGAAAACCAATATTATTACAAACAAATACTTCATTTTAAAACATGAAATTAAGCGAGTTAATTATATCCGTGATCTTGGAGTGATACTTGATTGCAATATATACTTCCATCATCATGTGGACAACTTAATTAATAGCTCTGTGCATATATTAGGTTTAATAAAATCAATTACATATCCTGCAACTATGCCGGACTCCTTGCTTTGTTTGTATTATTCTTTAATACGATCAAAATTAGAATACTGTTCAGTAATTTGGAACTCTATTACAGCAACAGATTCTAAGAGAATAGAAAAGTTACAATGCAATGTATTTAAAACCATATTTAACAGGTTCCCAGCTAATAATTTTTACTTTGACTACAATAGTGAGCTAAAAAAGTTCAAAACTCACACTTTAGAAACAAGACATTCTATATATGATGCTTTATTTCTAATCAATTCATTCCTTTCATATCACTCATGTTCTGCCATTAGTAAATATATCTGTCTTTGAGTTCCAAATTACAACCATAGAAGTAGTAGTACTTTTGGTGCAACTAATAAAGAAATGGACCTAGTTAAACTATGTGTTCTAATGTATAATAAATCATTTAGTGTGTTTGATCTCTTCATTGGAAGGAAAATCACATTCCAAAATTTATCAAGACATTATAAAAGTTGAATCTGTTTTTCTTTGCAAACAGTTACACTAGGTCTAGGTTGGTTATAGATAATTATCGGGGTACATTGTCCCCTCTTTTTGTTGATGTCTTTCCTCTTAATGTGTTTTTTTGTGTTAGTATTGTCGGTCTATGTGTTTGTGTTACTGTTGCTTGTATAATAATCCAATTTTTGTATGTCATTTGTAATGTTATATGTTTTTTGTATGTGTCACTCTGTTATTGGCCTCGGCTGTTGAGTGGCACAAAAAATCGGTATAATAAATAAATAAATAAAAAATACCTATATACAGTACATACACACACATATATATAAAAGAATAAGATGAGAACTTGTTGCACATAGCCTAAAAATGTTAAAAAACAATTATAAAAAACTTTAAAAATGTGATTAACTTATAAAATAAATGTTTTTATTGTTTCTTAACTTTTTTGTAATGATACACTGTAGAAAACAGTTTTTATATAATTCTTACAAATATTTTTAATTTATACTGTCAATATCATTATTGCATTCACAAATATGCTAAAGTTTTACATACTTTTTTGAATTGCTATGCACACAACAGACACACACACACACACGTACATTTATTGCTACACTGCAAAAAAAAATTTTTTTTTTTTTTTGCAATTTTATAACTGAATTATTTATTTCTACCATCAATTTGAATGTCACATATACAAATATACAGTCATTTCACATATGAATTTGAATACTTATGTACACATAACCGCACAACATTTCTACACTGTAAAAATATGTTTTTTTTGCTATTTTTATAATCACTGAATAATTTTTACTATAAATTTTGTACGTAATATCTACAGATATACTGGAATTTCAGTTATGATTTTGAAGATTTATGTACAAGCAACCACACAACATTGCTACACTGTAAAAAATGTAAAGTTTTTTGCTATTTTTATAGTTACTGAATTATTTCTACTATCAGTTAGAACATCATATCTACAATGACCTGGAATTTCACTTATAATTTTAAAGATGTATGTACAGGTAACCACACAACATTGCTACAGTGCAAAAAATAAATTTTTACTATTGTTATAAATGTAATTATTTCTACTATGAATATCAAAATGCTGCTACAAAATAAACAGAAAATTTGTTTTTCATGTTGTAGAAGTATGTAGATGCACACTCAAACATCACTGATACACTGCAAAAATTTTGTAATATATATTATATATTTTATAAATGTTTTGTTTCTACCATATACAATTTCAAAATTATATTCATAAATACACTAATGTTTTAGCAGATTTATATACACATAACACACACAATATTGCTACACTCCAAAAATGAAATTTTTTTTGCAAGAAGTTTATGCATATATTATTTCCACAGTCTGTATCAAAATTAAGTGTCACATTTTCAGTGCAGAATATTTGTGAAAGCATGTAGTTTTTTCCACAAAATGCTTAGTACTCAGATGCTGATAATAAGAAGAAATTCAAATTTGTAAAATTAGGGAGGAAATTACTTCCAGTTTCTCTTTCTTGACCTGTTCCTAAACATGTACACAAACTGCTCAGCTTGGCTAACATCATCTCCATTTTATCAAGAAACAACATTATTAATGAAACAAAATATTTTCACGTATGTTATCTATTAATGGTATTCAACTGTCAAACTGACAGATGATTGCTGAATTTCCACCCTAGCAAACATTTTCTCCTTGTTTACATAACCAGTGATTGGTTGCATATTTGCGCTGAAATGCAATACTGTCTATGGAGATGGACTGGAAAAAATTGTTCCTGATGTGCAATCAGTGAATACGACTCACACATGGAATACGAAAACCTAAATGCTCTAACCACGAGTTCCGGTAACTGGAATATGCTCAACTAGTGTGCACCGAGGGCATTTCAGAGCAGGCATTTGAATACACCATAAGATAGTAATTTATCTTACTCCACCGAGTAATTTTTTGTGAATGGAACACACATTTTGTAAGTGGATATGCAATTTCAAGTATGTTAAAATATTGTCACGAAGCATGATGTGTTAAAATAAATAATATGAAAACAAAATGTGTCATTGGATTGGGTCATAGTAAAATTAATAATGTAAAATAATTTATAATGTGAAGAGTGTCGTCGTATTGAAAGTTAAGTTAAACATGTCCATGACCAAAGTGTTGAATTGATGTAAACAGGGTTGTGTGTATAACTGTATTCCAGCTATGCAAGACTACGAGGTGGAAAGCAAGTAAACATCACTAATAAATAAACAAGCAATTGACTGAACCATAATGATAATCCGTAAACACATAATAAACTCTGTAATTATAAAGTAGAACTGTGGGGGAATGAATATGTAGCCCCTTAAGTAAAATAAAAACAACAAACATTAAAGACAAGACTTCCACCTTGTAGCCTAGCTACATAAATTACTAATGTTTGGTAGAACATAACAAACTTACTGAAATAAAGTAATGAAACTTGCTTGGCATACATGCGATAAGGTACTGTGGATCGAACACAGACTATAACGTCCCATATGGGTTGCTTCTCCTGTCTTGTACTGTGCATGTCAACCTTGTCATATACGAACAACTATTATAAAGTAGCTTAGTTAAATTATGACTTTTGCAATTATGGGCTATTAATTAATCTTAACGGGACTACAGATGCAATACTTGAAATAAAAGATTGAATTCAAATTTTTGGGGTTTATTACAAAATAAATATTGCAATGATAAAAAATAGAGTACAATTTGGAAAAGATTTTAAAGCATGAGTTTACAAATAGATGTTATCAATTGTGATGTACTTTGAACAGGTATTACATTAAGAAAAGATACGGCAAAGTAAAGTGGTGTCTGTCATTACAATAAAACTTAAGGACATTACATTATTCTGAAAACATTTTATAAACGGCGATTGTACTGGCCAACAACAAATACACGCTGAAAGGAATCCACGACTATTACAACAAAAACCGAACATGAGAACTAGGGGAATTAATAATAAAGAATAGTACTGAAAATAATAAACTGAAATTATTCTTATGGTTTTGATGTTCCCTGTCCAGCAAGGTCTCATCCATCTCAGGGCTACTTGAAGTCTTCTTATTCCATGGTAAAATTTAAATATTAAATAACTTACAGAACGTAAAATTAATAGTAATAACAGAAAGAACTGACTAAACCAAAACTCCTGCCATCTGGCAGCCTGAACACTTAGGCCGTCGCGTAGCTCACGGGGGCACCGCCATGTTCGCTCGTCAAAACAAAAGTACCAAAAAGTCCGACAGCTGAGCCCTAACAAAAAAACCTCAGAAAAAAAGTCCTAGATAAAGTTCCGCAAAAGTTTTGCAGGTATTCATAACCACAGTTGCGCCATCCAGAACCTTTTATGATTTACCTTCCTGGAATGGTCAGCAGTGACCGTTCCAGAATGGTGCAACATCCGCCCTCTCTGTCCCACACAGGGCATTCACTCGTTAGCGACGTTTGACGTCACGGGCGGGGGGACTGTCCGAGAGTGGAACAACATAAACGTGCTATACTACACAACTTACCCGTGCGTCTGCCCTACTACAGCTGGTAATGTGGGATGGGAGCGGGGGAGTGTTGACAAAGGCGCCCCAGTGCTCCTGGAAGGCTGCAGCATGCCGAAAGTGCCAGAAGGACCCACAGTGCATGACCGCCTGGTGACACCGACACATCTGTCACCACACCTACAACCTAACACAAGGCCATCAGCCTGCGCACACTATCAGGACACTGCCCGCAAAGGAATCTACAAGCACTGCAGTAACAACTACCTCTGCAGGCTTCCAAGAACAGTGAACTAAAAAAAACTCAACCTGAGAGACTGTCAGAGAACCCTCTAGATTTCCACAATCCTAAATGTAAAGAAATGACTTCCCGAAAAACGAATACTCTTTAAATTTACAAACCATAATAACTGTATCGCCTATTTCGACTACTGATGAGAAGAAAAAACCAAAATAATAAATACCTTGGTGATGTTGCCTTTCCACATGCCCCAATCAACATAACTATGGAAACAACTGATACTTTGAAATTTTAATTAGTTACAAGCAAGGCTGAACGTAAACACATAAAAAATATATGTTGAGACAGGTCAAATGAAAATTATATGCCTTATTTACTGATTTATATATTGTTAAAAGGTTTTTAATTCAGTATGTTTTATTTCAAGGTATAGGCCTACATTTGTAGAGGAAAATTCTGTAAATGTGAAATGGAAACCTGGGTAACTCTATCGGATTACTTTCTGTAAACGCTGAATTTCAAAGTAAGAAACGAAAATGTACAGTACTACTGTACTAATAGGTTTATATTTATTATACTTAGTGACTTCCTTCTGACCCCTGCAGCAAAATATTTTGGAGGTGTGATATCTCAGTGTTGTGGTAACCAGAATTTTTCTCTCATTCAGTGTTTATATAAACCTTACATTTAGCATTATGGTATTTCGAACTGTGGTACATTTGGCATTGTTGTTTGTTCCTTGTCAGTATTTGTGAAAATTTCATTTATGAGCCACCATACAAAAAATGGCAAACTGAGGCATAAAAGTTGCAACAGAAGGAAAGGTACAGACATGTAAATAGTGTTGTGAAACAAGTATTGCAGAAGACCATAGGGCCAGACTGCTATATAGTATTACATGTTAAAGCCTGTATTATAAATTACCAGTCAATGCAAGAACACAACAATGAAACTGACAGAATGCAAGAAAATAGTTGTGAAGTTTATCAAACAAATTTGGGAAACTCATATTAAGTTATATTAGATAAACGTTTAGTCTGCTTCCGTCGCAAATAGTTTTGCATCATCCGAAAAACCAACAAACAAAACATAAACACAAGACTGATGGAAACAAAATCGTAGCCTTTTATCGAAATTAGATATGCTTGTAGAAATTCTCAGATTGCAAAACTGCAAGTTTAGAAGGCAGAAATGCAATTTAGATTACAAGAGGCTGTGTTCTTTCGTATTTTGTGTTGTATAAACAGATGCTTTGTTCCATTGTTTCATGCCTGGCAATTTTTACGATTTTCGCATAAAATTTACGGTTTTGACATCACCTTTATGGTTTCACGGGACAGAACATAAATTTTAAATTTTTTTATACATAAATTTCATTCACGGTAAATTTTGCCGTTGTTTACTTTTGAAGCTACCATAGATATTACGGCAGAGACGCGTCACGCTAACAAAGAAAATGGCTTCTAAACGCTGCATGTCATTGGCTGATTGCGTTTATAGGTGGCGCAGAAATCTTAATAAATGCATCACTAATTTCTGGGCGTTGAATGCCGTGCTGTATATTACAGTAAGTCCCCGATTTACGTCATACCAATTTACGTCGTTTTGGATTAACGTCACTAATGTTTGAGTACCTATGTTTCAATTTAAATAGTTGCCGATTCAGAATAACGTCGTTTACGATTCCCGTGCTTTTTATTTTTATTAATACACTGTGCATAAATCATCATATGTACAGCAATTTAGCATGTGCCCGCTTCTTAAGCAGACACTGTATACACAGGCTGCCAATCTTAGTCGAGTTGTCTCGGACTAAGTAACACATCTGCCTTTACACACCCACCCATGAGTTAACACTCAACATTATCATTAATACCCAACAACAGGTTTAAACAGACTACTAATGATGTTAGAGCAATATCTTAATAGCAGAACATATATTACGTTTCAATATCAGGTACAGATTTTGAATACAAGTCACACGGCAATGAAGTCAAAGTAGGTATGACCCAGACACAATAATCAATTTGCTGTCATGAAAGGTTCAGTTAAATTAGTTTCAAATACCTTAGTGTGCTTGAGCTAATATGCTAGCTCACCATTATTAACAAAATTAAAAATATTAAAGCAGGGAAACAAGTCCCGCTTGTGCCAAGCTCGCGCTCGCGACGACACAACCCTGATATTCGAACAATGCTCGACGATCATCTTCTTGGTTTGCAGGCTTGGGAGTCGCAGACTCCCAGTACAATTCCCCCTCCCACCTTACTCGTACATACAGGGTCCTTACAGGCCTAAGGCCATGCCTTGGAGGCGTAAGAGGGCCTTCTCTCTAACAACCGGGGAGGTAAACATCCAGTATACAGGTCCCAGGTGAGCACCGAAGCTGGAGCCCAGATCCACAACGGTCTCGCTCGAAGGCCTCTGGAAAGGTTAGAACTGCCGGGAACGTGCCACTATGACATGCAAAAACACCGAACCAAGGTATTATAAAACTGACCTTCTAAGGGTTACATCCTGTAAAGAAATTAGTAGATTAGCATCACTACACGATTCATTGACTAAGTTATATAAAAATGATTTCTAAAACCATTTCAAAAAACAAAGCAGGTACACCATACATTCTGCTCTTATACAAAAACCACAAGCCATGAGAACACTTCACATTAATAAAATACTTGCACATTTTGTGCCAACCATAGGCCTTAGCTGCTTTACAAAATAAGGCAGTAATCAAAAGCACAAACTGTCTGTATAAAGGACCAAATTATCATAAAAATACACATTAAACAAATTATCACAGTGTAGAAGCATATAATAGCTCTTATCTCGTACGAGACACACACAACCAGCTGGTACGAACACAAACAAACACAAACACCGCTCCACAAATAACAACTCACAAAAAACACATAACTAACACACACAATCACAAATCACACCTAACACCGCACTACATCAAACACTACAGCCTTCCCCAGGCTACCGTACTCAAACACCCCTACAGATGGGATCTACCAGGAGGGGCCGGAGAAGGGTGAAGGCGGGCCCTGCCCGCACTCTTCGGCAAATCCCAATCTTGGCCGAGAAGCTACGATGTTGTGCACCCAACTGTTGACACAACTTCTGGTCCTGCTGCACAACTGTTACACACAAATTAATTAACCACTCGCTTAAGGTGGGTTACATGGGCTTTGCGCACAATCTTCCCAGTGACGGGGTCACTCAGCAGCACTGTAATCGGTCCCAGCAGTCTTACCACATCGTAGGGACCTTGAAACTTCAACAGCAGTTTGCTGCCTTGCTGATCTGCAGCTGACGGCAAAACAAAAGATTTACACAAAACAGAATCTCCCACTTCGTAATCTGAGGTCACACAACCTGCGTTATACCTTGCCTGAAGACGTCCACGAGCGTCATAAAGATCTCACACCACATCTGCAGCCATCAACTCATGAGCCCCATCGGATAGTGGAGCTGCCGGCGAGGGTACACCCCACACATTTAGTAAAGGATGGAGCAAATCATGCCCCAGCAGAACTCTAGCTGGACTATGCTTGGTAGCCACATGGACAGCAGAATTAAAACGTATGTTAACTAAATCCAGATCTTCACCCCAGTGATTTTGCTGCGAGTGATACAGAGCAGACAGCGTAATTTTCAGATTACGGTTGAAATGCTCAACCCTATTCCCGCACGGGAAATACAGGCTAGAGGTGTAATGCGTAATCGAAAGACGAAAACACATATTCTATAAACTGCCAGATGTGAAATACGTGGCATTGTCAGTGAGAAAACTCACGGACGGGCCGAACACGAACCATACCTGATCTACCAAGTGCCGTTGGATCTCCAAACTTCGGATACTGCGCATGGCAATTAAAATCACGAAGTTTGAGAACACGTCCAAGACAATCATTACCTATGTACTAGTTTCCCTTGGTTGACCGAACAAGTGGCCCAAACACATCACAGTGCAAAACCTCCCGGGAATATGTAATCTGATCCACATTTTGTAATCCGACTCTTGAATCCCGGTTAGGCTTAGCTCGCTACACACTCTACAGCACCGCACATACACAAACACATGTCCGCAGCCATAGTAGGCCAAGAAAATCGTGCTCCAAGCTTTCTCAACGCCCCTTGATGTCCCAAATCTCCACCAAAGGGAGAGTCATGGTAATAAGCTAGAAGTTCTAAACGACATCCTTCAGGTACGACCAAGCGTCTGGAACACTTAGGAGGGCCTGTATAGTACAGTAAATCATCAGATACTGCATATGGCACATCATCCCCTCTTATCACTCCATCCCTCTACTCTCTAAAAATGGCATCCTCAGCCTGCGCATCACTCAAGCGACGATAGAACAAACTGTCAGTCCTGAAAGTTACGCACACACCTCCCTCAGATTCAGAGGCAGGTTCACCCTCTTGAAAGTCCTCGGGACAAAACATCCGAGACAAGGCGCCTGCGGCCACATTACTTGAACCAGGGATATGCTTCACCACAAATTGGAACAGTGACAATCGGTATGCCCATGGTCCCAATTTCCCAAAATCGCTAGCATGTGACAACAGCCACAACACAGCTTGATTGTCGGTGCATAAATCAAACTCCACACCCCCTACAAATGACTCAAACTTGGCAGTACCCCAAACACAAGCCAGGGCCTCCTTCTCATAGGAGCTAAGCCGTCGCTCGGAATCTGATTAGGTACGGCTTGCGAAAGCCACAGGGCAGACAGCACCGTCTCTCTACTGACCCAAGGTCGTGCCCAATGCAACACTCGAAGCGTCAACATGAATCACGAACCGCAGATCAAAGTCGGCCAAATAAAACGACGGGCGGGTAACGAGGGCAGCCTTAAGTCTTCTAAAGCTTTCCTCCTGTTCGGATCCCCATTCAAAACTTACTCCCTTCTGCTTAAGGCAGTTAAGAAGGACGGCTAGTGCTGAAAAATGCAGAATGAAACGTGTGTAATATCCCAGTAGGCCAATGAATTTCGAAACTCCTGTCACAGTCTTGGGCCGTGGAAAATTCGTCACAGGAGTCACCCAGTCCGAATCCATGACCAGACGAACTCCGGATACCACGTATCCCAAGAACTTAACTGATGGGGAGGTCCACGTGGCCTTGGCTGGGTTTATGGTCAGCCCTGCTTCCCGCAAGTGCGACAAGACCTTCCTCAAATCAATAAGATGTTGTTCCAACGACGAGCTATAGACGATGATGTTGTCGATATAATTAATTACACATTTGAATTTCAGATCCGACAACACATGGTCTAAAACCCGTGACAAAGCCTGAGTCCCAAACTTGGCGCCCATGGGTATACAATTAAACTCGTATTGCGCCCATTGCGTGCGAAAAGCTG
The DNA here is from genome assembly GCA_003012365.1 of Medauroidea extradentata. Classification (NCBI taxonomy): domain Eukaryota; kingdom Metazoa; phylum Arthropoda; class Insecta; order Phasmatodea; family Phasmatidae; genus Medauroidea; species Medauroidea extradentata. Next base: position 11,294 of record PNEQ01031702.1, read on the forward strand.
TGTACTTCGTACAACTAGGATCCAGTAAATTAATGAAAACTCGCGTTCAAGTCAATCACTGAGTACACAGACGCTTTTCCCAGATGTTGAAACAACGCATCTACAGTCGCGCTGAAAATGGGTGAAGATGAATTTTGACGTTCACGGCAGACATGTCCGTAACAAACCTAGACCCACCATTTGCCTTTTTAACCAAAAAAGCTGGACTAGCATAATCTACGTAGAGAGAGAAATGACCCCTGCGTCTAGAAGTTTATTCACCAATTCCCGCATAACCTCCAACTTAGGCAGAGCATATGTGTAAAACGTCACTCTGACGGGTACATCATCCATGACAGTAAAGCGGTACGGAAGAATGTCACACCGTCCTATTCTCGGCATAATTACTTTGTCGAACTCACGCAACAGAGCTTCCACACCACTCACATCATGACGTGACGTAGCCATGATTTCACCAAACGGAGCTAACCCACTTCTCACTAATGATAACAATGGGCACTTAACCTCTGGGGCAAACTTGAAAACTACGGTGCGAGAGCCAACATTGACTATCGCCTGCGACCGATGCAAAAAATCAGTGCCTAAGACTAAATCTGCCACCAGACCTTCAATCACCCAAAAAGTGTGTGACAAGGAAAATCTATTGATTTTAAAATGCAAGGTTACTGACCTTGTGCATTTCACCACGTGACCATTCGCTACGCATACCGTCAAGGCGTCATAGGTTTTTAATCTACGGGACAAATTTGAATTCTGCTTGACTAGCAAATTCTATACTGTTTCCATTACGGAGGAATGCAACGCCCCTGTATCTAACAGAGCAGCAGGATCTAGACTGTAACACTGCACGGACACCAAACAATCAGTATGTGCCACCTGAAAGCAACGCCGCCGGGAAACCCTGGCACCAGTGGTTGAGGCGGTTGTTAGTTTCCCGGACAATTTGCCCTGTAATGTCCAGTGCTGCCACAGCGAAAACACGAACGTGCCTCGCGACGGACCTGATTATTGTTACAGTCACGGCTAACATGGCCGAACCTAGCACAATTACTACATCTCACATGAGTAGGCCCATTGTCGGTTCTTCTTTCAACCCTTGCGGCATCCGGCGGATCAAAAGCCCTATCTTACCCGTGCCCCATTCACTGGTCAGCGAGCCACGTGACTCAGACCGATCCATGCAACCGCATGCTGGTTCTTCCTGACGCACTGCAGATGCACCGATATCCCTTGGAACTGGGCCACGAACTAAATCCTTAGTATGTTCTATGCTCGTTCCATACGCACTACACACTACTGCATCCAACTCCAGTTGGCGTTCAATTTCTAAAGCCAAGAGTCTTAACAGTTCCCTAGTGACAGGGGACGCCATGACAAAGCGATGCGCCCTAGCTGCAGGTGTCAAGCGATCCAAAACTCCTTGCACCATTTTATCATCTGCATGCCACAGATGCAAATTAATTGCACGCGCGTTAATCGTGACTTCACTAACAAAAGTAGCAACATTCTCACCAGGTCGTTGATGCCTGTCTAAGTACCGTTTCTTAATCACGGGCCAAACCATGTGCGATCCCAATTCTGCTATTAGACGTGACTTGAAACACTCGGTAAGTCATGCCCTGCTCACCGAATCGCGCAAACACATCGCCCGCCTGACCTTCAAGCCTAGCTGACAAACACGTCATAAAAAAATCATCCCGTTGGCTATTGTGCATTCCAAAGAATACGTTATCAGTAGCAACCGCGAAGTGCATGACATTATCTGGCTGCACTACTCTGAGAATCGGCACCACATTCAAGCGCCCTATTAGTGCAGTATGAGTCACGTTAATTGGACGGTCAACACCGCACCACCCAAATGTGAGTTATTAATACTCCGCAAAGAGTTGATGTTTGCCGAAGCCCTAATTCGCAATGCCGTGACGTCTTCACTTGGTACAAACTCTACTTCAGCCTCAGTAAGATACTGACACAACTCTTAAGTACACAAAACGCAGTACAAACTCTGTAATATCACACATGACGTCACTACGAAACGTGTCTGACACTGAGAAACCAGTTCTAACGCACCCTGACTATCAAACAAACACCTGTGCCATTGCATTCCAATGTTGAGCGTTTTCTCACCTTATTAAGCTTGAACAACTCGCTAAGCATAACAGCAAAGCAGAGTTGCGCAGTTTTGTGCCCGCTTCTTAAGCAGACACCGTATACACAGGTTGCCAATTTTAGTCGAGTTGTCTCGGACTAAGGCACACATTTGCCTTTACACACCCACTCATGAGTTAACACTCAACATTATCATTAATACACAACAACAGGTTCAAACTGCTACTAATAGCGTTAGAGCAAGATCTTTATAGCAGAACATATATTACATTTCAATATCAGGTACAGAGTTTGAATACAAGTCACACAGCAATGAAGTCAAAGTAGGCATGACCCAGACACAATAATCAATTTGCTGTCATGAAAGATTCAGTTCAAATTATAGACAAATACCTTAGTGTGCATGAGCTATTATGCTAGCTCTCCATTATTAAGAAAATTAAAGCAGGGAAACATGTCCCGCTTGTGCCAAGCTCGCACTTGCGATGACACAACCCTGATAGTCAAACTCAACGGGATATTAAACAGAATCTAATCAAACTAGAAATAGAAAGCTGTAACCAGGAAACAAAACAAGAACACAATTAACTTACCAAGAATATATCAGTAAGTGTCGCCGCGGTCACGAGCCCACACAACTACCCACTAACCGGGCCGGGAGAAGACTGACTGTCTAGCACACACGCTCCAGCCAACTCAGCTCGCGCAGAGGGGAAAGGAGATGGGAGGAAGGAGGGAGCACACGAGCATTGCCGACTATGGCCGAGCGGACACGAAGACGTCCAGACGGAGCTCACAACAAACACTGCTTCGGGGCACTCAAGTTCTCATCTAGTACGTAGGACCGTTAATCCACAAATTGTGAACAATGCATCTCGACTAGCATCTTCTTGTTTTGCAGGCTTGGGAGTCACAGACTCCCAGTACAAGCGTTTTATTTATGCTACTTAGTGTAAGCTGCACGCGCATCGCCCTATATTATCATGCCCTGCGACAAATGCTTCCTTCCCTCCACGCGGTGATGCAATACTACTCGCCCGCCCACGTCGCTAGCATTACAAAGCCTTATCTCCTTCTTGAGACGACGCAGCAGATTCCCGTTCCCCTCTTCAAATAGCCCTTGGCCCTGCTTCCGCCACTGTGATGACATTGCGTTGGGCAGAGTTAGGCCGGGATTACAATACCTTCACATTCGCTTTGCTTTAACTTTCACGTAAGCTGGAAAAACCTTGACAAGCACATTTGAATGGGTCCTATCACGATTGTGCCACTTTATACTTTCGTTCACTTTCACATAGCAAAAAACTTGTCAATGTCAAACTTTTAAGATACTGATACGTGAAGTTATACCACGCGATCGCCTGGGCCAATCACATTTTGGAGGAGTTAATGTCTTCTATTGTATCATGTTATTTTTGACTATTAATTTCAAGGCTCTCTCACGATGTTTTTCATTGCCTGCTTGCAGCTTATGTGAAGGATCGTATTATGGCACCTCAGTTAATTATATATTATGTATACATGAACATGATAAAGTTGTCAGAGATACGTGACCGTGAAGTCCCCGTAATCTCAGCCTTATAAACATGTCACTGTTTCAGTTTACATTACTGCGCTTTAAACATGCTTCAGTACAGTATCAGCTCACTGTAATTAATGCTAATTACTTTACGAAATGGCTTCGAAACTGTTGAGTTTATCTTCCAAGTTCGTTATTCAAAAAAATAAGAACAGAACACCGGTCTCGTTAGCCATGAAAATGGAAGTTTCGCGACTTTTTGATTCAGGCGAGAGGGCAGTTGACATTAGTAAAGTGTTAGCACTATACCGCCTACCACAGTTTGTACAATTCGAGCAAACAAGGACAAAATTGGACGGAATTAGGCAGAAAGGAACCAACCAACAAATTAATCAATTTGGAGATAATCATAGCACGTAGAAGAAGAAGGTCCGAAGTACGTCTTAGAAAGAGAAGAAGTACTAAATCACAACATTTAACAAAAAATAAGGGCCTGGAAAAATGGTTAAAGCAAGGCTTAGATACACACACAAAATTTTGACATTGAATATCTCAGTTCTATTTAACTGTGAGTTAGTTCCTTTCTACTTAATGTCGTCCACTGTCAGTGCTACAAAGACAATAATTATTCACGTCATAATGCAATGGGGCAGACGCTTGCCGTGTGGATGGAAACACAGAAACAGCACAATTGTCCTCTAAATTTAGCACTGATTCGAAACAATGCCTTATTATTTTTGTAGTGAGATAGTAAAAAATGTTGAAGGAACTTTGAACTTAAAGGATTAAGTGTTCACTTCCAGCCGCGGATGGTTTCGGCGATTTAAGCCCAGGTATAGTTTCCACAACATAAAAATGACAGGCGAGGCAGCAAATTCCGACACCAGTGTAGCAAAGGAATTTATTCCGAAACTTGAGAAGACTATAGAAGAAGGTGGCTACATGCCCAAGCAAATTTTCAATGTAGATGAAACCGGCCTTTTCTGGGGAAAAAAATGCAGGCGAGAACCTATATCGCCAAAGAAGAAAGAACTGCACCTGGTTTCAAAGCTGCAAATGATCATGTGACTGTCTCACTGGCGGCAAACGCAGCTAGCGTTTACAATGGAAAAAAAGTGATAATATTGCACGTTGGCACGTCTGTGTGCTCGCTCGCTTCCGGCCGATTGTAAGCTGTGGGCGGCAGGCTCGACTCATTTTGCGTCGTTTCTATTTACGTCACGGTTTTCAAAAATCTAACCCTGACGTAAACAGTGGACTTACTGTATCTATGTATGGCATTCGAGACGACATGTTTTTTTGTAACGATATTAATAGCGTGTGCAGAAAAATAATATTGGTAAAATAAGTGCTAAAGTTAAGAAAACATATTTTCAGACATTTCTAAAAGAATATACAGATGAATTTCCATGTATAGTAAGATCAACTAATGGGGAGAAGTTCACATTTTGCAATGTTTGTAGATGCAATGTAAACATTGCTCATGGTGGCAGGAACGATGTGTTTAATCACGTAAAACGGGAAAAACAAATAGAAAATGTGAAGGTTGCATCTAGTAGCTCAAAAGTGGACAATTTATTTGTTAAAAGTTCTGATGTTTAAGTCACAGGAGCAGAAATGTACTTCATGTCTTTTATTGTGAAGCACAAATATTCCTATTAGCGTGGCGGACCACGCCGGGCTCTTGTTCAGGAAAATGTACCTTGATTCTCAAGTGGCAAAGAAATACGTGTGTGGGCGTACAAAGACTTCTGCAGTTCTCCATGAAATGGCATACCAGGAAACAGAATATGTTGTTCAGTGTTTGCAAAGTCGTCTGTTTTCTGTTACAACTGACGGCAGCAACAATTCAAATGCAAAAACCTACCCAATTGTGGTTACTGTCTGGGATGAGCTGCAGCAGAAAATAGTAAGTACTGTTCTTTCTGTACCTGTTTTAGGTGACCTAACTGGAAGAAATATTGGAAACTTAGTGCTTTCAGAATTCGAGTGCCTAAAAGTACCTGTTAAGCACTGTATAGCTTTTGGGGCTGATAATGCTTCGGTCATGTGATGCATTAAAAACTGAGTATCTCTAGTACTGAAAGAAAAACAAGAAAATATGATAGTTATTGGCTGCTTGTGTCATTTGATTAATTTGACTGCTCAGAAAGCTGTTGGATGTTTACCAATTATAATACACGATACTCTAATAGATGTGTATTATTATTTTGAAAGAAGTTCTAAAAGGAAAGGAAAATTGAAGTCTTTGCAGCATTTTCATGGAAAGGAAGCTAGGCAGCTTCTAAAGCACGTATGTACGAGATGGCTATCCATGAACAGAAGCTTATCACAATAGTCCCATATTCAGCATCTAAAGCTAAAATTGTCAGCGTAACAGACCTGCTTCAAGCAGTATCATCACCTTGACCTTTGGATGTTTTATTTGTAACTGTGTGTTACGCTAACAAAGAAAATGGCTTCTCAATGCTGCATGTCATTGGCCAACACTACTAGAAGACTTCTGCTGATTGCATTTTTATTTGCCATGGAAGAAGGGCATAAAATAAAATGAAAACATACTGGAACTCAAGCCCATTTATCTCAGTTACAGTCCTTTAAAATTTCCAAATTGAAACCCAGCCAGGAAGAAACAAAAGCAAAAGAACACGATGTTGACCAAGCTGCTAAGCCAGATTTGACAAACATCCAAACAAGCAGAACCACTGACAAGAAAGCTAATTTAGTCACTAAAACAATTTCTGAAGGGACTGTTCATTAAAACATGAAAAAAAAGTGAAATCAGGCTTAGGTAAGGAATACAGTTCCAATTGCAAGAGAAGTTCTGCTCCCAAAAGTAGGCCTAATCAGACTGTACAAGTGGAGAGAAGTATCTTGAGTAAGGAAGAAAAGTTGTTTATGTTTATGTCTAGTAATTTGAATAAGGCGTTTTGTTATTTTGTGTTGAATATTATTCCAGTTCTCGACAAAATCAACACACTTCTTCAGACTGCTGTACCACAAATTCATGTTTTGAAAGAATTACTAGAAGGCTTGATAAAAGAACTTTTAACTAAATTTGTGAAAGCTTCAGTACTTAAAAGTGTTGTCCCAGTACAAAATCTGGACTATCATTCTGTTCAAAACCAGAAAAAATGATGACGATTTGGTGATTGGTATTAAAACATTTCCGGTGGTAAACTCACTAGAAGAGCAGAATGAAAATGTTTTTTTCTGGTGTTAGGAAGTACTTTGAGGCAGCATGTGATTATATTGTAAATAAATTTCCACTTTTGAGTGAAGTGCTTCAACATGCAGAAGTTGCCAGGTTGAACAACATTGAAAATTCAAGCTTTTACATCACTTCGTTATTTTGTAAATCTTTTCCTCTTCATTTTGCCTTTTAAGTCAGGTAAGTCATTGAATACGGCCATGGTTGAAGTTCAGCAACAGTTTACAAACTTGCAAGTAGATGACATCTTAAATTTTGTGTCGGAAGAATACAGCATAGATAAGAAATGGTCTAAGTTGGCTGAAGTGCGTGGGGTGGATGGTGCTAGAAAATATGATAGAATATCAATTGCTATGTTGGCAGTTCTTGTGATTCCACACAGCAATGCCGAATGCGAGAGGCTATTTAGTATCATAAAAAAGAACAGAACTAAATTTAGGTCGTCCGTGTCACAAAAATCAGTGGAAAGTCTGAGTGTATTGAAGTGCAAGATTTAAAAAAGAGCATGCTTTGAAGAAAACTTTTCGATTGACTTTTCTGAAAAAAGCCAAAAAACCAATGGCAGTTTCTCTGAATAAAAGTGTTGTTTCGTGTGAATTGAGCTCTGTTTAGGACAGTATTGTGTTGTTGTTTCTAAAGGTTACTTAAGTTAATAAGTGGCATTTTTGTGAAGTACGTGATTGTGTTTAAAAAACATTACATCATCCATATTGTGATCAGCTTAGTATATTTATTGTGAAGTTTGTGATTATGTTTGAAAACATTACATCATCCATATTGTGACCAGCTTAAGTGCTATGAGGTAATATTGTGTTCAAGTGAATTACTTGAAAATTGCCACGTCTAAAATATGCTGTAATTTATGATACTTAAAAGTTTCGCTGGTTAGGAGCTTCAAAAGTTGGCAGGTATGTTGTTTTTCAACTTAAGGTTTACATCTTTAAGATTCTGGTATATTTTTTAATCATGTATAGTTTAAATCTGGTCTAATTCTAAATAACTGTACTTACAAAATGTAAGAAAAATGGAATACTCATTTCTGTATTACATTGTTTTTAGATGTAAACATTTGAGATGTTTCCAGTCAATAAATAAAGATGCAAGGCACGCTATATATAAAACCTTCAATGAAGAGGAAACAAAGGATGACCAGGATGGCCATCTTGCTGGCCCAATAGGAATTTTCTTGTAAAACAAAAGAGACCATGGAATGTTGCAAAAGATGTGCACAAAGGTCATGTATGTTAATTTATGTTTAAAATGCATTTTGATAGACATGAAAAGGTTGAGTGCCTTCAAGCCTTTATCTTCACTGTATAACTAAATGTTATGATGGCCAAAACCAAAAATTTAAGTTGTGGCAGAGAAATCCTAGGAAAAAAAGTCCAATGGCAAGTACAGTAGAGCCCCAATTTAACAAACTTGTGAACATTGAAATCAGCGATGTAACCAAAGGAATTTTGTAACTGACCAAAAATAACCAAAAATGTATGAAAGAATAAAGTAACTTTGATAAAATGAAATGTAATTTGTAATGTAAGTCTATTAAAATACTTTTACTGGACGCAGTATATATTTGTTTCTCCGCAAATGTTCTTAAACCATCCATCAAGAAACTAAAAAAATTGTTAAAATTTGTTGATAACTTTGGACATGGAAGTGACTTCCAGCAGAGCGAGCGCATCAAAGTTAGCGACGTTGTGTTGCGTAACAAGCACAGGCCTAGATCCTCACCCTAGCGCGTGGCTTGCGAACGAGCTTCTAGGTACACAGTTTACACAACACGGCGGTGGACAGCATGGGAACTAACACACAGATAGTGCTTCACGTCTCGGTCAGAATGCGCAACAGGGCAGCTGGCTTTATTGATTAATTCTATTACCAATAGAATGCAGTGGAGTCCAGCATGATTTTTTCTGTTGCGTACTGTGATAAAACTAGCATATTTGTAAAAATATGTAGTAATATTATTTATGCAGACTTGTTACTTGGAATTCTCTAACGTAAATATAAATAATGTGTTTTGCAGATGCTAAAAATTGCTCAAGTGCATTACAACTGACGAAACATGACAGAGGATTTAACTTTTTTTTGTGGGGGTTGGTGCAAAACAAATTATGAAGTAGGATTTAATGAAACAGAGAATTAAAGTAAACATTTTTGGATCCTGAGGCATTTTTTAAATCGAGGTTCTACTGTATTCAAACCAATCAGATCAACATCCAGCTTTCATATGTAACTTAGTGTGTGCACACATTGGGTCCTTCAAAGCAAGAGCATATCTTGATTAGCTAAGAGTTGATGCCAATAAGAGGCTCTTACCTGAGAAACTCTGCATTTCAACAATTCATAAAAAGTTATTTTGCAGAATATCAAACATTCCATACAGGTTATACTGGAGAATCTTCAGAGTGTATAAATTGGATTCGGTTACCCTTGATCGGACACATGTTATGTGTGGAAATCTTTTAAACAGAAACTAAATGATACTTTCTGTTCAGTAGAAAAGAAGGCTAGCATCACATTGCAAAATACCATGCACCTCAAGAAAGGTGACACATGCGGGAAAATTGTTGATTCCGTCCAGCCCAACATAGGTCCAGAAATGAGGAAGAATTTCTAACAGCCACGATAATTCAAGAACTTGCTTGGCCAAATAAACACCAAAACAAAAGAGAAAAGAAAACCCATTAAATATTTGCATAAAAAGTTTAAAATTTTGAAGTATTTCTGATATTCAGTAATTGTATTAACAAAAGTATCATATATAAAGCACTTTAAATTTTTTGTTACAAGATCAGTATTCTAACTGTAAATATGCTAAGAATTTTACTTAAAAATAATAAAAATTAGTTAAAGCCTCTTACTTATTGCTTTAACCACACCAGTAACCTATATCAACTCCTGTGCTCTAGTCTTTTACATCTCTTTACCCACTGTGGTCATTACCAAGAAACACCTTGAATTTAAGACTCAACTGATGTTGCATTCACTTTGCCTTTACCATGCCATAACTTATCATACTTCACCTAGCAGGGTTGCAAATCTTGACTGTGGTGCATTTTTATTTGCCATGGAAGAAGGGCATAAAATCAAATCAAAACATACCTGAACTCAGCCCATTTATATCAGTTACAAATAAAACATCCAAAAGCCAAGGTGTTGATGCTGCTCGAAGCAGGTCTGTTACGCTGACAATTTTAGGTTTAGATGCTGAATGTGGGACTATTGAGAACTGTGATGCAGTAAATCAGCAAATGTTTTAATTTGTGGATAGGAAACGTGATTACTCCTTAGTAAAATGATACTTCTATGTCACTCACAAGCACAGGCTCCACTGCAACAGACAAGTCTGTAAATAACGTGTCACGCTTCAATGCGGACTAGATTCCCAAAAAGGAACATTGGCTAGTATAAAACTTAATTCTGCACGTTCCTTGAACCGGCCCCATAAAGGAACTTCAAAAGTAAAGAAAATCTCTTTCCTGAAAATTTTGCAACATGTCAATGATATCAGAGGTAAATAAGTATTTTGCACTTAAAGTTTTTTTTTTTTGAATGGCGAAAAAGTTAATTATTTTCACTATCACAAAAATTATTTTTTAACGAGCCATAATTAATGTATTTTGTGGAAATTATTATACTTAATAATAAAAAAACTATTAGCATATTAACTTCTGCAAGCTTTTTGTTTCAACTTCCAATGGGCTATAAAATCAAAACATGAATGAATTGCAAAATGCTTGTACTGTCAAAAATAAATACATATTTCAGGCATGTTTCAACATAATCACCACACCGATTGAGACATTCATCGTGTGCTGGTGTGCCAACTCTACAATATTCTCTGCAAAGTAAGTTTAATGTCGTGGCGGGATTAGGATAACCAATCTGATATAGATTAGACCTATGGGGGACGGATGAAAAGGGGGCCAGTAATACTCCCCTAGTATTTCACTTTAGAGACTCTTAGATGACTCAGGGGGTGGTCTGTACGTTGTGCTCTGCTATCCCGCCAACTTCATTCTCTTGCTTACGGTAAAACACTATACCATGACGTAAATGCAATGCTCCAGTTCAATGAGGTTTTATTGGTTAAATAAACACAAGATGCCTGAATATTACTTTTAGGTACGCAACAAGGTATTGGGATGTTCTATTAACGTGAATAATATATATGATTACGCTGTGATGGATATGCGCAAAGTGAATGATAGATGACCCTGTGGCATGTGAAAATGCAGCTCTTTGGCAGCAAGGATTGGCGGTCACTAGGATGGACCAACGGTTTGGTTAGAGGCGGACACAGGTGTGAAATGTGAATGCTCTATATGACAATTGCTTTGCTTTTCCCCTTTAACACGACGCAAGGCAGCCTATCCCCGAAAACGTAACAGTGTGGTGATGAATCTACATGCGTGGTTAGGGTAATAGTGTTGGTGACTGTGGATTTTGCCGGCCGAATTAATGCACTTATTGCGATCAACATAAATCACATATAATGAATGTTTCTCTCTTCTCTATGCTATGTAAATGGATGTGGATGAAGACATACGTAACCTTGGAACTATACTCGCTACCCAATGGCGGCCATTAACACACAAACGTGGTCAATCACAATTATAGGTTATGCCCTTAAAATGATGATAAAACTGTAAAATTACACTGTGGACCTATACAACAAATTAATATAATGCACCATAAATGATATCCATCCCGAATAGTTAACGGGAATACTCGGATGGCTCTCGATATAAGTTCTTGAGCCGTGCAGCAATAATTGGGTGCGCACATGGGTTTACATTAAAAGTACCAAAACTGGTAATAATTATTAAGTGAAGCGGACTAGCAATGCTTGGGGGAATGTCTGAAGACGTGTGCTTGCACAGGTGAACCGGTAATCTATATGAAGACTATTGAAAACTAAATCAGTAACAAAATTTGGAGTGCACACGGACAGCGTCCTACCTGTTCAGACAACACTGACGAATTGCCACGAACATGATGGCCGCCAAGGACTCATCGACCAAGACGGGGTGTGTAACTTCCAGCCACCATGTTACATGCTTTAATGTATTGTAAAAAGGCACGGAGTTAATTATTACAAAGTAAGACACTTTACATGATCAATTATTTGCATGTGATAATGATTTTGAGTGTTCATTATTGATTAAATGTTATGCTCTGCTGTGATTGGCTAACTAGCCAGCAGCTTCTTGTTGAGATCAGGTAATAACATTTAGGGTACCCATTGTGCACAAAGTTTGCAGTATCCCAGCTTATCAGTAAGAATGATGTACGAGGCTGACCATGAACAGTGTGGAAATTCTTAGGACAGGTCTGTAATTGTGAATCAATATCTCTCACAAGTAACTGTATCCATATGCTACACCACTTCGTCTGTCACTAGTGACATCCTTCCCTGGCCACCTTCATCATAAACATCAGTACAATCTTCACTGAATTTTTGGCATCACTCTCACATCATACCATCACTCTTAAAGTTTCCACCATACACGACGCTCATCCTGTGCTAGGTTTCTGCTGCGCTGTGCTTTTCTGCCTGTAAAAATGTAATGACTCCACACAGTTTGCATTTTGCTCTACAGTTTGTCACAGACATATTAATATCCATAACCGTACCTCAACTGATGTGTTGGTTTGGTCACTGAACAAGGTTGCCATTGCTATTGCTTCATGAGCAGCCCATGAAGAAATAAAATTGCAGTTACAACATTTGATGCACATTATATGCATACCATGCCTAAATGTTGGAACGAACAAGGTTCAATAGGCAGGCAACAACTTTCTTTGTATAGGGTATTGGAAAGCTGTTGCACCAGTACGACAAATGTCAGTCTATGTTGTGATTATTTTGGAATGTAGCTAAAAGTGGTACACATTTTTTGACTGTACAAGCATTTTATGATTCATTCCCATTTTGTTTATCAGAGGTTGAAAGAAATAAGCTTCATATGTATGAGTATCAAGAACTTGCTAACAAGTGGATTTATGTATTGTTTGAATAAGAGAATGTAAATTATCATAATAAATATTTAATTACTATGAAAAAATTACAGTTCTGTGGACGAACACGTGTTATCAGTTGAAAAAAAAATTGTTGTAATGAGTTTTTAACTTGACTGTTAAAGGAGTATTATATTGTTACGGGGGTAACTAGGGGCGTGCTTAGCTTCCAGAAGTAGAGAACTCTCGAGAGGTACACAACCTTAATATAGGTTCGTTATCAACCAAAAAAATTAAAATTAAAGAATTCGTTTTAAGAATTTAATACAAAAACAAAAATCAAAGAAACGTTTACAAAATTTTGACTAGAATTGACAATCAAGACAACAACAAAAAACTACATACGACTTATCACCATTTCTACATTTCCATTTCTGCGACACAAATACCGTTACTGTTATTCAGCTTAATCACCTAACAAAGTTTAAAACCTACTACATCTCTAGTTTTATTTTCCAGACGTCTGGACTGTTCACAACGACAGTGCAAGTATTTAGATCATTTATACGTCTCGTATCGTCACTCCTAACAGCCTCAAGGTAGGGGGTATTTCCAAATAAAAAATAAATAAATAAAGTTAACTTACGTGTTCCGATAGCCTGTCTTCATACTCTGTTCCAGCGGGCACCTTCCCACTGCCTCTGACCGATGACAACGACAACGACCCCAGGGGGAGGGCAGACCCCCTTATAAAGCTCGTGCCCTGCTTAGCCCGCATTTCGTGCGAGGCGATGACCCCAGTGCAGTGCCCCCGACTTGTGGAAACATAACCGCCCGGGTTTTCGGTTAAATCTCCACGACCCGTAGCAATCCACAAGGACCATGCCAAAACACGAAATATAAAACCAATAAAATTATGAAATTCCGAATTTACCAAAAATTTGGACAAAAAATTAGGGCCTCTTAAAAATCAAACGTAACATTATCCCCTCCTTGAGACTTTTGTGTCCTCACAAAACATCACAAATTTTAACATTAAAAAAAAAATTAAATTATCTTGTATCAGGCTGCTGTACAAATACAAAATTCAGCACCTTCGATTGAAATTTACTTTAAGGACACAAATACCTATATCACCAAAAGAACTGTAAACTTGCATGAAAAAAAAAAAACTTGAGTGACGATTACAAAATAAAATTGTGTTATAAATAAAATTCTACTAGTCAGTAAATGTTCCAGTACAGTTAGTTTTTTAGTCGTTTTATCTAACAAACAATTTTTTTCTTCTTCTAAGAATGTCTTGCGTCATAATTAAAATATCTTATCTGACCGTGGTAGTGCTGTCCAAGTCGGACCCCTGGTGAGGTGTTTTGTCGAGGAGCCCCAAAACCACCAAGGATCCCCGTGAAGACGCTACAACAGAGTCAAACTTCCGTCCCACGGGTCACCAAGGCGCCGGCGGTCTCTTCAACCGCTTCCTTGCCACAGGGTCGACGACACAGCACACCACCTCACCCATAGTACCTCCTATAGGTCAGTCATAATTATTTCTCGACACAACCTTGTCATAGGTCCGGAGCAGCTGCAGACAAGGTGTCGCGGTCTGAAGGTCGTAAATTTCCAGGGCTGCACATTGACTCAGAGCGCGCTACTCAGCTGAACGTGACGTCACCCACTGATGTACACATGCCATCACCACACACTTCCTCATAACCACAACTGTTCTCCTGCAACACTCCTCAAGAAAAATAAATTAGTTGCCGGCCGATACATTATGTTTACTACAAAAGAAAAAAACACAAAAATACACAAAAAATGACACTGTATACATAAATTCAGGCCTCTAATAGTTAGTTCTCTACATTTATATAATTTCAAAGGCTCTAATAGGGAAGGACACTTATTTCCATGCCTCAAGGACACGTGATTCCGGTACATACACTCTCAGTCAAGGCCGCTCTCATCGTAACATACTCGGCAGTTCTCTCTTATTCTCTTTCTCCCTGCCGGACTCTGCTCTGTCATCTGGCCGTACGTTACTCCTTCCCAGCTGGCCACACATACACACTTCGCGACTCACCGGGTTTGAGACCCGCTATAGAAAAATACGTGGTACCTATGTTCTCAAGTTTGGGGCCCTTCAGGACTGATTTAAATTAGTTTAATAAAATTTACTATATAGCTGACGAGGTCATAACATTTCTGTACGTCTCTTTCACTATTCTGGCTCAATTTAACTTACTTCCAGATACTCTCGGGTAATCCTTAAATTTTCTCTAGCATTTTTCTACTGGGTTTTGAATTCCTTCTCCCGTTTTCCTCAATGACCTAAAATTTTCGGGAGGGGGGATTTAATTTTCGTGCCTATCCAGCAACAAACATGTCCCACACTGTGTGTCAAATGATATGGTGGCGTTATATTTAGATAAAAAGTCACGCCCAAGTATTATTCCAGTTACGGGAGCCGCAACAGTGTTGATTTGATGTTGATAACACGTTTTACCAAGGGGGAACCATAAATTTACGGACTTATTAGTTTGTAACTTGTGTCCCATAACACCAATAATTTTGCTCAGAGTCGTCTCTTTCCTATACTGTTCAGGTATCAGGTTCTCGTCAACTAGGGACACAGCCGCTCCACTATCAATAAAAATGGGTACCTCCTGCTCTAATACACGGGACTTAAATACCGGTACGCCATCTATGATTTCCAGGGGTATTTTCATTTGGTCCGTTTTCTCGATTACCGACCGTTCCTCTACCTTATTTCCGCCATCGAGGCGTTCTTCGGCGGTTTTACATTTACGGCGTATGTGACCTGAGTGGTGACATCTATAACATCAGGAACACGATTTTCAGCGTCCCACCATGCGCGTTGTACACCCCTATTTCGCTCCTGCAGGTCTCTGCCCGAGTATGCCCGTTTCCACTCCCGTGTACACCCCTGCGCCGTCGGCAAATTCTTAGTCGCCGCCTGTGTCGACAACTCCTGCTGACGCCGACTTTGTACTTGCCCGTTCTCCGATCGTCTGTCCGCCTTTACCTGAGCATGCAACGAAGTTACTTCCTCTGCTAATTCTTTCAACCGCCGCTGTAGAGCGTCTATTGTTTTACAAAGTTGAACGTACCTTTCCTGCTCCGCAACGCTCGAACCTGAGACTAAACGTGCACCACGTACCGGCATTGGGCTAGACTCTACTTCCCTTGATCGTCTAATTTTTGCGTACCAAAATCCTGCCTCTGCCTTTCTTATATTCGTTTGCAACTGGTTTAGCGAAGAGTTGTCAAACAACACCACCTGCTCTAACGTTCGTGGTTGTAAACCCCTTAAAACAAATTTAACTTTCTCTTCGTCTTTCATATCTGGATCAAATTTTTGGCACAAATACAGCACATCATATAAGAATTCCTGAAT